>WELA01003747.1:123817-138472 GCA_009602735.1 Mesotaenium endlicherianum
GGGGGGGGGGCTCGAACTTGTGTGCAAGCGAGTGCCAGTTTTTACTGGGCTGGTGCTCGCTGGGCGTGGGGAATGGGATGCGCAGGCGCTGGAGGAGGCCAAGCGGCTGTTTGCCGCGTGCTACCGGCACGGCCTCCTGCTGGAGCACGCCCGCCTGCTTCTCCTCTTTGCCGACGTTCACCGGGTACGAGTGCAGTGGCAGTTTGTTTTTACCCATACGCTTTAAACTCCGTCCCGGGGGCCTGGGGGCAACTGCTACTGCGTGGAGCTCTGCACGTTCTCGTTCCTCTTCTTCTACTTGTTCATGTTCCAAACAAATGGCCCACATGATCAACCCTAAAATTCATGTTTTAGGGCGTTAGCCGTTGGTCCCCTGGCCGTATGGTAGCCTCATTCTTACAACCCCTCACTGAACGGACCTGGGTCAACGTCTCTCTAACCTTTCTGGCGTTTAGCAATCTGACCACAGCTCTGCAGCGTGCTACTCAGTTTTCCCTCTGCATTATTCCACACAACAGCTCCCTTTGCCCTTCCGAGTCATCAGAAAATATATTAACCCCCCCCCCCCCCCCCCCNCCCCCCCCCCCCGGGTGCCCCCCAGGGCCGCACATCACCCACGTCGCTTCTGCTTCATTGCTCATCCTCCTAAGTAACGTTAATATGGGCCTGACCATGGCAGCATGGCAGCAGAGCAAATTTTTGAGGGCAAAGCAGAGGGCAGCAGGGGGCAGCAGAGCCGCCAGCCTGGCCCCCGGGCAGTCGATCAGCCAGCCAACCCGCCCCGCACGCCTGCCCGTCAGCATGTCGTGTGCACACCGCCGCCAGCTGGCACGACGTGCGGCCGCTGCTTGTTGCTCGCCGTGACGTCCTGCACAAGCTATCCTCTGCGTGCTTTGTTGCCCCCCAACTCTGAATGCCGGCGACCAACACCTCAAATCCTCTTCGGGGGTCTTGCAAACCCTAACGCGTACGCCATGAACCAAAAAAACATGTGCTGCAGAAGGCAGGGTCGGCCGCGGAGGGGCTGCCGTACGCGCTGAGCTGCATCACCATTTGCAAACAGGCCAGCTTCGGGCTGCTGCGGGCGGCGGCCACCATCACGCTGGCGGAGCTCCTGCTGGCCTCCAGCCGCAGGCGGGCGGCGCGCGCGCTCTCCCTGCTGTACCAGGAGCTGCCCCAGATTCTCGGTCACGGCGGCCTGCTGCTGTGCGGGCGCGCGCACCTGGTGACGGCGCAGTGCCGCCTGAGCTGCCTGGAGGCGGACGAGGAGGAGAGGGGCGAGGGGGCCAAGGGCACGTGTGAGTGGCCTTTTGCTCATCTGCTTGCTGGCTTTCTCGCTTGCATGCAGTTTCATGGCCCTCCCTTCAGTTGCTGCTCCCGCGCTGTCTCGCTGGCCGACTATATGCGCTCGTGCTGACTCCTGCTGCTCGAATCATCTCGCCGCTCTCGTAAGAGCTCGTTGCTTGCGAGGACCCAGATCAGGGGTGGCAGGAGGCTGTAGAGGTTGTGAACAGAGACGGAGGATACGCGCTTGTGGTCACTCGTCAGGCAGTGCAATGCCCGGCAACAGCAGCAGCAGGAGGTGCATGCGTGCGTGCATGCATGCATGCATCAAGCTTGGAAGTTGGTGCAGGTGCAGAGAGTTGAAATGCGACGAGCAGCGAGCGAGCTCGAGGCCTTGCATGGGCCCTGCTCGGTACCGTGCTTCAGAAAGGTCTAGGAGTCAGCGCGCGTGCGTGAAAGTGGCGCTCCATTGTGGCGCTCCATCAAACTTGTGCTGTCAAATGTACTTACTCTAATCTGATTAGATTAAAGAGAAGTACGAGCCCACTTGTCGGCGCGCGTGCGTGAAGGTGGCGCTCCATCAAACTTGTGCTGGCAAAGCAGTTTTTTTTATCTGATCAGATTGAAGAGAAGTACGAGCCCACCCGTTGTATTGCCGTGGTGCAACTTGCAAGTCATGCGTGGACACTGCATGTTGTCGCAACCACTTGTGGTGGGCTGCAGTGCAAGGGCGGGCAGAGACCGTCTTGGGGCCCTTGGAGAATGCTGCTGACTGCTTCCAGAAACTGCAGGTGAGCCTGTCTGCCCCCCTCTCTCTGGAGTCTGCTGCAATTACCGCGACACACACACGCGCACACTCGTCGCTATGTTGTTGTGAAGAAGCCTTTAATGTAAATTAAGTCCGTATTTCTTAGATACTGACGCACGTGCCTGTTAGGAGGGTGTATGCTTGCTTCTTACAAGTTTGCTCAGCTTCTTCCTTCATATCCATGCTCTTTTTGCGAGGCACCCAACGCATGGCTCACCGGAGCCCGATGAATGAACTTATTTTGTTAGATGCTACTGAGCAATCGGTGATGATGTGTGGAAACGTTGATGGCGAAAACATACGTGTTTGACCAACCGGGCCCGTTGCCACTAGTTGATGTTGGAGATGCTTCGAGGGAGAGGAACGCATGGAGGCTTAGTCCACAAATCTGCGCGAGGTTTTTTAGTGTTTTGGCCATTCTTATGTTGCATGTGCAGGCGTGGGAGTTAGCTGCTGATGCATTTCATACGAGAGCCATGGTGTTGAACACAATTGGCAGACACGAGGAACGCAACAAAGCTGCAGAAGCTTTTTTGCGCTGTGTCACCTTGCTCGAAGAAGCTCAGACAAAGAGCGATGCAACTTTGCCTCCGGTGGGGTAGTCGTGGAATGCTCACCCTTAAATACTTCCTACTTTTATGAATTGTTTGGTCAATGGCTCTATGTTTGCGATGACTTTGATTCATCATGAAGTGCATGTTTGTTGAGCGCTTGCCTGTAGCTTTCAAACGCACGTCCGAAAGCTTGGCAAAGCAAGTCAAAAGGAAATTTTGCTTTGCATACTTCCAAGTTTCTTCTTGCTACAAGCTACGCAACGCAACAAGCATGAGGCCAAGGATGAGAGTGGATGGCATGATATGAGTGCACAAATAAGGCTAAGGTGTTTGAAGAAGTGAATTTAAGAATAATACATGAGAAAGACATCTTCCCAACATCAAAAAGTTGGTGATGATAGAAACTTTATGATCAATATGCTCAAGGACTTGATGGCATAGAAGGAACTAAGGTGGTACAAATGCAATAACGTGTGGGCTGGAAGCTGAATTTGGTGTGTCAAACAGGCACTTAGTTACAAGTAACGGTTCAAACCCGTCATCTAATGAAAGCGTCATTTTTGAGTATCTTTAACCTCCAGACTTGTTTGGCCCCTCTTATTTGACCACCCACAATGAAACAGGTCATGCAAAGTTCCTCTTTGAAGAGTAAATGTATTGTAAACGTGCTTAAAGGCACATTTAACATTTGAGTGGTAGAAAGCAGTAGGAAGTATTGTGAACACATGGGAAATATCATTGATGATCATTGGTCGCAATTTGGACAAAGTCGCAATTTTGTTTTGTAATTCGCAAAACTTTCGAATCCTCAGGTCCCCTGGAGGAAAAAAGTTGTTGACCTCCTCTGAAGTCTCCTTTCTCTCCAATTTCTCCATTTTTCTCCATTTTTCTCCAGCATTCTCTAGCCTCTTTTTTATGCTTTTTAACAGCTTTTGAACACTTAAATTTGCCTGCTGCCAGGATTGCCAGCAGTAAGCAGTCAAAACTTCGAAGTCAACGAGTGCACTACATGCGCACTACATGAGCTTTCGGAGCTGAGCAGCTGAGCCAAGCTGGAGCAGCAGTATGTGCATGCCAGTCATTCTTGCTGTCAATTGTCATTGCCAGGCCAATGTGAGACGGCCATGCGATCTTCCTGTGTCTCCTAAAATGGGCATCCGATATTCTGTTTATAGTCTTTGTCACTTGTCAAACAAAAGCGAAAGTAATCTTCGGGGCATGTTTGAAGGCATTTGCAGAACTCTCGGCTACGACAAGATGGGGTCCAGGAAGGGCGTGATACTTCCCTGCAGGAGCATGGAGTATGCTGATGTCTCTACAGTTCTATCTATGTTCACACCATTCTTCACGACCTCACAGGTCAATTACCTGCTCTTATTCCACTGTACACGGACAATTCAGTAATAGACTAGCCGTATTGGGGAATATTTTTAGCTGATTGACAAAATGAGAGACCAAAATCTGCTAGATAAAGAACGTTTGAAATGAAAACCTTCGACTTGTCCTGCTAGCATAAGAAATTTTGCGTTTTAACTCTTTTTGAAGAACTTCAGATTGGTATACTAGTCAAATTTACAAGCTGTGTGTGTGCCAATACTGAGGAATGTAAAGCAAGCTGCAGTATTAAAGGAGAGATGTATTAATATGCCCCGCTAATACAGCCGCGTACACAGCCAGAGCTTGCAAAAGCGACAAAGAGTGCTGGTTTCTAGAGCAAACGAATGCTTCATTACATTACGAGAGCTCTGATTATGGAATTGCGATTGGAGACTACTTCATAACTCCAGGCATGAGACTTTTTTGAAGTATAGCATGGTGACTTTGGACTCTTGACGCAGCACAAAGACCAGCCCCAGGGAGGAGCAAACGACAATGTGCAAATCATCACGTGGCACAACGCTTCAAGCGAGCTCACTGTTCTAATACCAGTAGAGACGTCTTGATTGGAGGTAAGGGAAAGACAAAAAATAGATGACTATGCGAAGCAACTCATTTCTTTAGCCTCTTTTCCATGTCCATGTAGGCCCAAAGTGTTCTGTCCGTGGTCCAAAATTGCTAGTAGTCAATCATATCATATATGGTATGCATCTCTTTGGCAATGTGCTCTCTTCTTATCCTTGAAGTCAGTTTCCTGGACTTGAGCTCTTCTCATGTAGATGTATTATTGAAATATCCGAAACAATTTTAATCCCTTAGCAACAATAGTATGTGTAGCAATAAGACTTCATTTGGAGATGTGTCCAACACAATTTGCTGGAAGGTCTAGGAGAAAAAGTTTTTTGCTTCCAGAGTTTGGATAACCCAGGTTTCTTTTTCAGCCTAGCTTCCCACTGAACTGTGATCAACCAGGTGCATGCAGTTAGTTTGACCTCGTTTTTCAACTTCAGACCACATATCAAGCTATATTCCAGCGTTGCATTGAATGATGACATAATGTGAAAATAGATCTCTTGAAGCACCTTCTTTTCCGCAAGTAGGGGAGATGGGGGCTGGAAAGTTGAGTTGCTGCTAACATTTGCACGTTAATAGAGGATGCGCTGACCCCCTCCTTCTCAGCGCATGAATTGAGCCGGTGCAAACTTTTCATCAATGACATATCAACCAGCTTTTTGTGTCCAGGTGCTGTTGCTGCATATGTGCAAATAACTGTTGAGAAATTGCTGTTGACAGGGGTGTAGCAGTGTGAGCATATAATAGTGTCATCATATCAGTAAGAACATAATTGAGGGTCTGGAGGTTACCTTGCTTCCTGTGGACAAGCCTTCAGCTGTGTGCCTGGCTGGGTGCCAGGGCTCCCCCGGTCATGATCCAAAGCTTGGATGCTGAGCAGTGGCAAACGCTACTATTCTTCTGTGGGCAGAAAATTGCTGAGAGCTGGACATGAAGAAATCCATCGGCTACATCACAGTTGAGGAGCTTGATAGGCTCTTTAGAGCACAATTGGAGAAAGAGGAGGATGAGGCAGCTATAAGGGAGTGTCTGGTGGCAACAGGACAGGCTCAGCCCTTAAATCACGTCATGATGGTACGGAATTGCACTGCAACATTGCCTGCCCCCTTCATTTCTGCTGGCAGATTGTTTGATTTGCATGCGGAATCACTTGGCCGCATGGATGACCCCTTCTCACTCAAGCAAACGCCAATATTAGATACTTCATCGCGCTGAATCTCTTACCCTTGTGCTAATTTTCATGTTGTTTGTGGTTGCTAAAGGGAGAGGTAGGGCTCAATGAATTAGTCCTTATCAGCAGCATTGGACAGGCTTCTCTTGGGGCAGGAGGAGGTCGATGTGAGCCCACATTTCTCTAAGTCTGGAGTCCTATGCTCCTTTGCATGTGCTTGTTCTCTCGTGGCATGCAGGCAGAGCTGGACGCCACCTTAGACATGTTGGTTGGGCAGGCTTTGCCACCGGAAACCGTAGCTGACGTGGCAGCAGAAGGGACGGCAGAAAAGGCACGCAAAGAAGTTGCTACTGTGCAGAACCACTCTGGACAGGTACATATTTCCTGCTTCCTAATAAGCATGCCATTGTGGCTTTTCTTGCATAACAATAATGCAGTGGTCCAAGATGTAGATTCAGCGCGAGCTTCAGAGTCCAGACTCCAATCTTGAAGATTGAGCTCAAAGTCGTGTGAGGGGCTGTTGCTGCCATTTATTGCTCAGCTGTGTGTGCACGGGTGTGTGCAGGAAGTATCAGCAGCGCAAGCCAATGAGGAAGCAGTGGTGAAACAGCGGCCTGCAGAGCACGTTGCAGAGAAGGCAGAGGCTGCAAGAGTCGGGGCAGCCCAGCCAAAGGTGAAGGACGAGCATGTTGATGAGCGGGCAGCAGCCCTAACAATTGCACAGCAGGAGGAGGCCAATGTCAGGTGAGAGAGCAGCCAACAGTCCTGGTGCATGTGTGTTGCTGGCGTTGTCCCGGGTCTGATTCAAGTAAGCACCTCCTCTTGCCTCAAGTACTATATGCTCCATCAATACCTTCTCCATAAGAGGTGCCAACAAGAGCAACATGTTTGTGACTGAGAAGTGCAGCGGGGCTGCTCCCTTGCTTAGGGTGTGCGTGCGTGCATGTGCCTGCGTGTGTGGAGACATGCACATGCACGCCTGCCTGCAAGGGTTGCTGAGCGCAAAACTTTGAATACATCGTCTGGGTCCGTTTTGTGATCTTTGATTGGTTCTCCTTTGGGGGGATTTCCAGGAAGGTGGCGGAAAAGGCGTTAGCCAGAGCAAAGGCCATGCGGGCTGCGCGGGCGGCCTTGGAGAGGCGATACAAAGACCATGAGAAAGTGGTTGGTGCCTGCATGCCTCAGCATTGTTGATCTGGTCATTCTGGCTCTTGCATCTATGACCTGTCACTTGTTCATGTCCTTGTTTTGATTCTCATAGTTTTGTGGTGGAGTGTGGGACGACAGCGCGCGTGCATCTTGAGCGAGCTATATATATACTTGTGTACATACATGGGACGTTGATTCCTTCTGTACGTAGCTACTCATAGACACATATATCTCCCCAACTATTGTCGAGCCACCAGTGCAGGAGTGTTGACTGCAAATGGGGGAACCTTTATGTGAAAGTTTTTCTCTGATGCGCGCAAGCACCCAAACACACGCGCGCATGCGGGAGCGTGCGCCCTGGTGCCAATTATGAGAAGCCAGCAGATGAGCTGATATAGGCTTCAAGTGTGATTCTTCCTTTCTGTGGTGAGCCCCTGGGGCCTGATAATGACGGACGTGGAGAGGGAGTCCCGGTCAGGCTGCTGGTTTTTTTGCCTGCTCGGCGTGCGTCGCTCATTGTCAGCCATTTTGCGTCACCCTGCGGGAGCCCCCTTGCACTTTGCCCCCATGTGAAACCGCCCTGATGATCCTCTTCTTGGCTTCGGGATCCTGCAGGTGCTTAAGCATAGACAAGGCATCGGAGAGTTCACACCTGTCTGGGAATCCTGGAGAGCGGCTGCAAGCAAGGCGGAGGCTGACCTGGTGGGGCTCCGGAAGCAAATAGCGACCGTCGTGATGGTGCACACGCGTCTGCTGCAAGAAGCCCAGGGTGCCGCGCGCAAGCTGATGGAGCTGAATGGAAGGCTTCAGGTGCTGCAGGGGACACCTGGCGGCCCACTAGCTTCTGAGGAGTTGCACACGTCAAAGGTACACCCTGGTTTGGTCGTACCCATCACCATAGAGGTTGTTGGCTGTTACTGTTTTCCCGCCTAGTTTCTCTTCCTGACAAGGATACTTTCTAATGGTGCTGGCTCATGCTGTCTCCTTCCGCTGATCCCAGTTACATACAATAGTGTCCACAAGCTGGTGTCGTCTTGGTTTAAAAATTGAGAAACACTTTGCGAGCCTCGGCCAGCCCTGGATGACAGCAGATTTCTTGCCTGCCCGTGAGTTCCAAACTCATGCACAGCTTCAGCTAGCACGCTTCTGTTCTTAACTTGCTGCCCGCGTCACCTTGACTTGCAAATGTTCAGTGAGAGGCGTCAGCAACCCCCACTTGCAGCTAATAGCTATTGGTAGGTTCCAGAGTAATCTGTGGTGCCTCAAATTTTGCCTTCGCTTTTTTTCTATTTTCCTGCCATTACACCTTCTGGCTGAATAGGGTGGAGGAGGTCTGGCATGTAGTCTGCAAGCAAAAGGTGAATCGGAGTTGCCACGTTGCGCACAACGACACAATGGTGCAGGAGTTGGTGGAGAGAGGAAGCTGCTGGACCGAGTCGACCAGCTGAAGAAGTAGCTGGCAATGGCGGCCTTTCATCTGCAGTGAGTGCTCGTCCCACTGGACTTATGTAAAGGAGATGTTTGTTATGGCATGCAGTAACCTGTAGAAGTTGGGCCTTAGCGCATGTTATATTGGGGATAAGGTGAAAATTGAGGGAGAGGCATGCTCTACAACAGGGGCCAAGTCTCAAGCTGTGGGATATGGATGCTTATGGGCTTGTGCTCAAGAGGGCTTGCAATGGGAGGAGGGGCACGGTTGGGACAGAGGGTGGAGTTATTATGGGGAGCATCATGTTCTTTGCAAGGAGGAGAGTTTAGTGTTTGCTTCCTTTGTGAGCCTAGCTGTGCTTCCTGCACGAGGACTTGCTCCTGGATAGCCTCCTATCTATCCTCTCGTAAGTAGTGAGCGATAAGTGGCAGGTTGTGAGTAATAGGGGTGCAAATGTTATCAATGTCAGGTCAGTGTGCGTCTAAGAGTAAGCATGCTAATTATTTTACATTTAGTTGGTAAGTTGCAGATGTTTGTGAAATTGTGCACTTATCCATATGAGATTGACCTTGGCACTTTTTTTGCAGAAGTCACATGGGAAGGATCTCCACTCTGCAATGGGAAATATTGTTGCCAACATGCTTAATCGCAAAGTTTTTGAGAAGAAGAGTTAGACATTACCTCGTATTATTTATCCATCCTAATGCTTTGAGGACATAAAGTATATGAGAAGCAAGTGTAATGTATTGTTTTCCTACATCATGCTGGCGACACGAAGTTGCACAGGCTGATACATATGTACTTGATAAGGAGAACATGTATGACTCAACTGTACAAAAGCATCAAGGTCCATTATTTGGCCGTGGTCAGCTTCTGCCAAGCCAGATACATGACTGCTGCACCATATCATATAAAACCTTCACAACTTTTGAGCAGCTTCTGATATCGACTGTTTTCACACATACTAAGCGATATTATAAAACAATCTCTTTCTTTGTAATAAGAGTTTAGAGGTCATTGAAGACATCCTTTTTTGGCAAGTATGGGATGTGCATTGCTCTCAAGTGCACGTATTGTGTAGTATGAGCATCTTCATAATGAGTTGGCCCTTTAGGGCTGCTGTCTGGAAGTGATCCAATAACCATATCATTTTAATAAGTTCAGTTTTATATGACGTTTGGGAGCTTTCACACGCAATGTATCCATCTCTAGTTGGTGTCTCAATTTGACGCGTTCGAGTGCATATCTTCGGGTTTAAGAAAAGCATACATACTTTTACCCTTGTCATAGTCTCAACCGACACATGTGGAGACACATCTTCTTGCACCTGCAATAGCCCTCTATTCACAGGTCTTGAACAAATGTTTCCATATAATCATACAGGATCTGATGGGCCCTACACAAGCGGTAGTAGTAAGGTGCTGTCAAGCATGCAAGTAGTCAATTGCCGATGAGTGAGACTATTGCACTACATGATTGCAGAAGCAGGAAGCGCACGTCAACAACTGGGTGCTGCAGGTGCAGACAGCAGTCCTTTGCTGTCAAATGGCGCGCCCATATTGCATGCACTTGCAAGCACATTATCTTTTGAAGAGAAGTTCTCAAAGCGAATTGTCGCAGACGGAACTCTTTTGTATGGCTGGGAAGTGTGCCACTGTAGCTCAATTGGTAAGCAATATCGCCCTTCCTCTTAATACGTAGCTCAGAGAGCACCAGTTGACTACTTTCTATGTGTTCCATGAGCGGAGTGCTTCTCGGCTAACGCCCTAGATACTAAAAGATCAAGCATAGAGTGAGGCAAGTGCTTACATTCTTAGTCAGGCCCTTAGTTAAGAATTTGCAGCAGTAGCTGGTAGAAGTAATTATGCAGTCATTTGGCTATCATCTGACCTAAAGACTAAGGGCATGCCTTGCGGAATTTGCACTAATTTGCAAGCGCTCCAACCAGCAATCAGAGTTTCAAAGCACTTGGCTACCTTCACTAGTTCCACACTCATGTTCCATAATCACCATGAGAAAGCAAGCGGACATTCGAACATCAATTCTTTAAGTTACTATTGATGGACCTAATGGAAGATGGCACTAAGACATTACGATAAAAGTGACAAGCTTGCATAGCAAACCTGAATCAAAGTACTGGTTGCAAAGGAAGAAGACTCAAATTACACTAAAATGATGAAGCTGGCTTAGAAACCACCAGCGAGCTTGGTGAGAATTGCAAGGATGCTAATGCCAATAATGATGTTAAGAAAGTAGTTGCTCTGGAGAGCGCTCTCAGGGCTCCCTCCGATGGCCAGGTACTCTGCGCGCAGTTTGGCCTTCATCTCCGGAGAGAGGTCCTTCTGCACACAACGCACGACTTGGTGCGGGATGAAGCCTCCCGCGTCTCTCCCGCCTTTTCTCTCTCCCCCATGGCTCACACCAGATGTCAAGGACTACTTTCACCTTTCACTCGAGCAATTACGTCATCGGCTAGAAAATTTTTTATTGGCTTCCAGTGTCTGTCCGTTAAAATATGACTATGTATCACGCCTACGTTCATTTTTTGACTGGCTGCACGCTGCACGCCAGTGTGGTGAGCCTCAGATGCTGATGGTTGCCAGCCAGAAGCTTAGCTCCACCTATCAAGCTGCTTTCTTCTATGAGTGCGTGCGTCACCCAAATAAGAAACTCAAGCCTGCGTAAACACACCACTCCAAATAAATACATTTGAGGGCAGGCGCACGTGCAATGTACTAGAAGCTACGGCAAGAAACTCGAAGCGAAAGTACTGAGCATTCTCTTGAGCCACAGGGTCAGCGCATCTCAACCACAACCATCTCGAGAGGCAAGCCAACCCAGACCCAGTGCAGACGGGTCACAAGTATAGTTACCTCGCCGGAGGAGTACTTAGCCGCCGAGAACTTCTCGGGCACCGGGCCCGCATTCTCAGCAGGCGCGGTGCTCAGGGAGACACCCTGCACACAGGTGCGCAACTTTCAGCAAGCAAGCCCGCGCTGCTGCTGACAAGGGCAACGCGCGAGAGCATCCCCTAAAAGCATCACGCCGACGTACGGCTCACATAATCTCATACTTGCGTGTACTCGAAACACAAGGGTACAGTAACTGCAGGGAAGAGGAGGCAAAAAAGCTCCATTCATTGTTGACAATGAGGACGATTCAACGGATCAACTTGAGCACAACGGACGGTGCGGAAACGGGCTCAGCTTCAAGTCTACAACACCGGGTTACGTTTACAAGAACCTCACGTTTCTATAGGACAGAGCGGAGTGGCTGGGAGCAGGGACACTGGCCGGCAGCATGGAGTGGGCAAAGCGGGGGAGCACACCTCAGGGGGGTCAAACTTGGCGCCGAGCTCGCTGAGCTTCTTGTGGGCCTTGGCGTAGTCGTCGAAGAAGGCCTTCTCGTCGTTCAAGTACTTCTCCGCAAAGGGCTGCGGAGCAAGAATGCAAGAGACTGAGCCGTCATCGAAAACTGACTGGGAGCAGTCGATTAGTCCTGGAAGCATGTGCAGTGAGTCACTTGCCGCTACATTTCCACACACGCACACACACACACACACACACATCAGGCTCTGCCATGGGTAATACATGAGAAGAGGAAGCAAAGCCCTCGACAGCGACCCGCGGGACAATACCACATCACTGACGAGCACAAGCAAGCCTCCACCGTGGAAAGAGTGAAAAACTGCTGAAGAAGAAGGTGTCTTGTAAAAAGTGGGGATGAGGCCAGACCTTGAAGCCCTCGTCCTCGAAGAGTACAGCGTCCGTGGGCAGCACCAGCAGCTCCGCGTCCGTCTTCTCCTTGATGTCCTGCTTGCTCGCACGAAGACACATGCACGCACGCGCACACGCGCAATAAAGACATCAGCCGAACCCATCAGCGTGCTGCTCAGCCACTTCATTTGCCAGCATTCACCACGCACAGGACCACAGTGCTCAAGCCAAGCACGCTCTCTTCATGACGTGCTTAGGGGGTTAGCAGTGCACGGGGAGAACAAAGAGGAGCATGTACATCTTACTTGTGCACCAAACACATAAGCTGACAAATGAGTGTGTTGGAGCGATACAGGACTCAGAGAGAGAGAGAGAGAGAGAGAGAGACTTCGGGGCTAGAATCAAAAGCCAAACAAGGATACTTCAGTGCGTCACGCTCCCCTTTGCGGCTTCAGAGCCTCCACCCCCCCAGCCTCCCTATCGAGCTCTGAAAAGGCCATGGTCACCAGGTCTGCAGACTCTCCCAGTCACAGCAAAGGAGGACTTCAGGTTCCTCCGGGCCCCTGTTCCTTACGGCCTACACTTTTATCAATGCCGTCCGGACACTCTCAAATTTCTGACTGCCTGATGTCGAGCTCGACTTAATTTAGGTCTGTGTCTCCTCTAGTTGGGCACCAGCAGAGACCACACATGGGAAGCAGAACTCCTGATCCATTGCTGCAGCCGGCTGGCCCATGGCCCCACCGCCACTTGAGACTGCTGACAAGTGCACTCCTGCAACATCATCAGCATATCGTCGCCTGCTGACGTAGGGGAGGGGAGGCGATTGAGCTCACCTTGAAGTAGGAGTTGTCGAACTTGAGCCACTCGACCGTCCACGACTGCCCACCTGGAGAGCCGGGCCCTTTCTCCTGCATCATCACGTGAAGACACTCTCGCGTCACCGCGCTACTCCCCGTGCACTCATTGACCGTAGACTCTCGAATCAAAGTTTTTAGTATGACTTCTGAATTTGCAGTCGTGTGCTTCTGCATCACCCCAGCCTGTGCGCACCCAGCAGGAGCAGCCAACATGACCACTCACAGAAGGCGTGACAACTGGCCAGATCTCATACGCACACTCGGAGCACTTCCCCAGCTCATGCCTACGCAGTTGGCTCATCATCCAGCGGCGACATCTCCTGATGGTGCTTTAGCTCCACATGACCAGGTTACCGGCTCGCCCCGCGACAGAGGCCTGCTGCCACAGAGGCTACTATGGACCTTTACACAAGCCCAGGCATGGCCCCCATACTCCCCCTTCCCCTTGTGATAGATGCTGGGGGCATTCAAATCGTCCCCACCCAAGCTTCAACACACCCCAGTGCCCCTGATGCCGCGTCGCTTACCCCTGTGCCATGTTCCTTATCCCTCCCCATCAGATGCATCTGACAACAAGCACTTGGGCAACCGCTCATGCTCTCCAAGTCCACAGCACCCAGCAAAGTCCAGAATGTGCCAACACTCGACAGATTGTGCTGCTGAAGGAGCCTGCTTGTCTACTAGAGACCAAGTCACGGCCAGACTGCTTCCTTCCTTCCCTTGTTCCACGTGACTCAACTGATGCAATCTCACACGGCAACACAGAGGCCAGAGAGGTAACCCCTAGCATGCAAGGGAGGCAGTGGCAGATGCAGATGCCGAGTGGAGAACGCACGGTGTACTTGGTCGACTCCTTGCCCCACCCGCTCCTCTCCTTCCGCGAGCGGCCGAGCGTGTGTGCCCCGGAGAGCGCCACAATCTCCTGCAGAGGCACGGCCCAGGACAAGGTCAACACAACGATCGAAACACAGTCAATGCACTGTCAACGTGCAGTCAATGCACACATACACACACACACACGCAAACATGTCCTAGTGCCCCCACTGCATGCAAAGATGGTTGACTTCAGCATTGTTCTAGGAGAAGGCCAGGAACCAACTTTGGCCCCAGCACCACCATGCAGCAGATCCTCGCACGTAGTCAGGCTCCCTGCTGCACCACTTAACTTCCCAAGCCTCTCGTTCCCAACGCTGCTAGAGGCAAGCCTGGTCTGGCTCATGAGGAGGGGAGTCTGTTTGAGAGCAGGGAGGAGCTTCTTCTATGCACTACAAGCTCGTGCCGCGGACAGCTTCCGGACCACCAGACTGTGGCGGCACTAATGAGCGCTTCTCTGTTGTCCGTTCGACATCACTTCCAACTTCTAGGACGGGATTATGGATCCTCTGCCACCCACATGCTCTGCTGAAGCTGCAGGTCTCAACATGACATACAGCTGCTGTCGCACTAGCGCCCTTATTAACCTGCAACATCTGAATTGATGTTATGATGCGTCCCATATGCTACTTGTGGATGACAGCACATCATAATATGCATCGGTGAACATTGACAAATTAAAGTGAATGTGGGACACTTGATTGTATTCTTTGGTGGACTTTCTAGAGAGCAGTCTGCAAACAATATTGAACCAAGTGAACAAGCCCATATTCAGCAGCAGGAAAGGGAAGCCTCTGAAACATCGACACTAACTCCTGGAAGATTGCTGACGTTGTGCAGGTCCCTGGTGGGGGGGTGGGT
>WELA01003747.1:159902-176434 GCA_009602735.1 Mesotaenium endlicherianum
CACCCCACCTCCTCCACCTCCACCTGCCCCCCCCTCTCTCCCACTCTCTAGCGGCTTCATCGACAAAGAGACACCTGGCAGCTGTTAACAGCATCCCCCCTACCACTGCTCGGCACGCGGCCAGGGTGGGAGTGGCACGGACAGATGCAACGGCATCAACTCCGTCGCAACATTAGAGGGGGCGCCTTGACAGTACCGATTCAGTGCCACTTGGCGAGCGCCGACTTCTGGCGAGCGAGCGTGCATGCAAGCGCGCACGTGCTGCTGAGATTTAGAGAACAGTCTGAGTCCGAGACAGCATGAGGGGTGTAAGTCACACACCCCTACCCACCCACCCATTCACCTGCGCGGGAGCATGCCAGTGCCCGAGTGCGTCAGCCGGGAGCTGTCACCAGGCTGGCCACTTGGCAGCGCGCCTGAGCTCCCAGTGGCGCCGCGCCCGCGCTTCAAACCGCGCTCCTTTGTGGGCCCCCCCTCCGCCGACCTGTTCGCGTCCTCTGCTGCTGCTCCTCCTCCTCCTCCTGCTGCTGCTGCTGCTGTTGGGCCGACTCCCGCAAGTGCCGGCGCCACTGCCACCGCAGTTCCAGCCGCCATCTGCACACACTCGCACACGCGCACACGCACACACGCTCACACGCTCACACTCCCTGGCTGGCTCAGCGACGCGTCCTCTCTGGTTCTTCTCAGTTCTGCTCTCTCATTTGTCTAAGTGCCCCGTTGCTGGCCCTCCTCGATAGGCATGCAAGCAGCCAAGAACAATATCGCGCCGAGTCCACGTGCCGACACACGCACACGCACGCGCACGCGCACCGAGACACACGCCGCACACGCGTATCCAGAGCCTTGGCAGGGGCCTTCCAGCGCTTGCCACAAGCGCCACATCAGTGGAGAGCCATCAGATCGGCCCCAAGCTCATGCTATCCCGTCGACTATGGCATTCATGTCCACATGCCCAGCCGGCCCCAGAGCTACAGGGCTCCAAGCACAGCCACGAGGTGACTGCAACCAGCACCACTGCCGGCACCAGAAGCAGCACCAGAAGAAGCAGCAGCAGCGGCAGCAGCAGCAGCAGTAGCAGCAGTAGAAGCAGCAGGAGCAGCAGCAGCAGCAGCAGCAGCAGCACCTGGGAGGGGTGCAGCTGATGAGAAGCCATCTCGGGTTGAGCGGGAGCGGCGGCAGCGGAGGGGACCCCGTAGTGCATGGCCGAGGTCGTCATGTAAGGCGACGACGCCGAGCCCTGCCCACGTGGCGCCGAGAGGGAGGATCAGGGAGGGACAGGGAAGGAGGGAAGTTTACATGTGAGGAGTGGACGAGCCCATTTTGTCCAGAAAAACTTTCTGGTTCAGGGTGGCTACACAGCAGGCCTCAGCAGCGAATGCAGGGAGAGAGACGGAGAGAGAGGGAGAGTGACCAAGAGCACTCGCCGGTGCATCTCACGCAGGAGCAGGCGGTCCCGGCAACATGAGCGCATGAACAAGCGCCTCCCTTGCTTAAGGTCACCCCGCAGCCGTGCACGCCCGCAAAGTACACATCTTCACTCCACGTGCAGCGCTGTCGGGAAACAGCTCCCCTTTTCTCCTTCCCCGTCCCCAGCAGGGGTGATAAGAGCAGGAAGAGGCAAGGGGGGAGGGGGGGGGGGAGAAGATAACATAGATGGCAAGACTGGAAGAGAGGGGGCCGTTTTCATTGTGCAACACCTGGAGGCCAGGGCAGGGGAGGATTGCCTGACAGGGGGTGCATCACGCAAGGCACCGAGGGGCACGCAGCAGCAGCAGGAGAGGGCAGCAAAGGGCAGGAGGAGCTGGGCGGGAATGTGGGAGTGGAGTGCGTGCGTACAGGTGGCATGCTCTGGTGGCCATACATGGCGCCGGGGGGGTAGACGCCGTAAGGCGAGTTGCCGTACGGCATCATGTGCTGCAGCACGACAGGCACGCGCGCAATAGGTGTCGGTCATCAGGACAAAGACAGCAACACAGGTGCCCTCCAGTCACCAACACAGTAGCAAATGTCCTTCCTCTAAAGACAATGCAATTTAGAATTTTGTCACAGCCAGGATGCACCTTCTCCCTCCCTCTCTCCTCCCTCCCACCCTCCTTCCCTCCCTCCCTCTCTGTCCCCCACCTCTAGCGCTCGCTCTTCCTCCTCCTCACTCGTCTCCCGCAAGCACGTGGCAGTTCAATTCGAGCATGGGAAATCCAAGCGGAGAACAAAGCAATCGTAAGAAAGCACGCACACACTGCTGGAGCCATATCGTGGGGAAAACGTCACAGAGCAGCGAGGGCAAGGTTTCCAAATGCAATGGGGCCGATGCACACCTGGCCGCCCCACATGTAGGGGTGCTGGGGCGTGGCGCCACCTGGCTGGTAGTAGGACCCCTGCCCCTGCGGCCCATAGTATGCCTGCTTGGTCAAACACCCCCACGCGCACCCCAGCAGAGGCACGTGTCGCACCCGTTATAGCCTTGCCAAGGCTAAGGTTGAGGGTTCGACTCCCTTTTTCCGCTTACGCCCGGCCCTATGGGGGTAGAACAAACATACATTTGGTTCTACCCCCATAGGGCCGGGCGTAATAGTGTGGGGGGCCCCCGAGGGGGCAAAATAGGAAAGCTAAAGACATATTAAAACACAAAGAGTGTCCATCTCAGGCCATCAACAAAAAAAACAATACACTCGCCATCATGATCGCCACCACCATTCATTCAGTGGCCAAGGATCAAAACTGGTCAGCTCAACTGTTATCTCAGGTATAAGTGGTCATGAGCAAAAATATAGATCCATAAACAATCTTATGCTGTTCTTGCTGAGACGAAACTAACTGATTATGAGCTCCATCATATGTTCGCATACTCAAGGGGGGCGACCACAGGCCTCTCTGCAGACAAAGTTTCAACTTGACACCGCACACCAGGGACGCGTCAACTGGGTCGCGCTGAGGAGAGAAAGGAGCACATTGCACCGTCCGCATGGAAGAGACCAATGCATGAGCGCATGCATGTACGCGCATCGCACACATAGCCGTGTACCCTCGCGCGCCCACACACCGCTGCCCAGTGAGCTCTGTGGCAGACGAGACGGAGGAGCGCATCTGAAAGAGAAGAAGAGAGGGAGAGGGTGCAAGGAGGGAGCGCAGCACACGTGAGCAAAGCACGGGGAAGCAAAGCACAGGCACCTGAAAGGCGGCAGCAGCCTGGCTGGCGGCCGCCCAGTCGGGCGCATACGGCGTTGTGGCTCCCTGGTCCTGCTGCCATTTGTCACGCCCACAGGATCTCGGTGAGGCGAGGGCGGTGGCGTGCGCGTGCCCTCTCGTGGTGGACAATAACCAACTGCGGGACAGGTGGCGCGCAGCCGCGCCTGCAGACTTGCCGTGGTGCTCTCTTTTCTACCCTTCATCATCGTCATCATCATCTATTTCTACAAGCTTTCGCGCATCAGCTTCCACGATCCCACCCCCCCCACCTCCTACCTCCTCCCCCTCTGCCAGCAGGAGGGTTGTGTACATGCACCCAGACTTGGGCATTCTGAAACTGGCTCGCACACAAGCACACGCACACACCCAAGCCCCGCGCGCGCGTGCTGCAGGGAAGGTGTACGCATGCAACTCCAGCAGCCAAGCATCACCCTGACCTCAGGACCGCACACATTCTTCGCCTGCGCGTGCCCCCGCAACATTACTTGCAAAGTGAGTTTCTGCGTGCGCATTTGCGGCTTCAAATACGCGCTGCGGCCCCTCTGCGCATGCTCGGGCACATCTGCAGGTGGAAGGACCTTCTCCAAGATACCAGTGAAGTCCCCCAATGAGCCGCCCAGAGTGCGCGAGTGCCCCTCCGTCAGCGTACTGTGTGAGGGGCGGCAACGAGATGGTGACAGAATGCACCGGTCTCGTAGCACAGGTACCCACAGGCTGTCGTGGGAAGGAGACCGAGGAGCAGCACGCGAGTATCTCCTCCATACATCCTCTGGGGAGGGAGGAAGGGAGGTAGGGAGCGAAGAGAGCGAGAGGACAGAGAGGGAGGGGGGGGGGAACAGTATGCTTGTGCTCATTACTGACCATGTCTGCTGCCAGAAGAGCCCTGCTAGTGCGTTATTTCTGCAAGAATGGCCAGCCGGCCGCTCTCTGGGCTTGCTTCGTGTCACAGCTTCCGCATCAGATGGAACTCCCTGTCTACTCTGGCAGCAACTTGCGCGATGTTGTTGGTTGCACCTTGACACTCGTACTTGGCAAAAATGGCAGAGGGCCTGCACTGCATGCATATGAGGACTCCACATGGCAGCCACATAGGGTTCTCAGAGTCCATCACGCGCATTAGCCCTAGCTTCTGAACAGTGACACATCTGCTAAATGGGCAATCATGTCATTCTTCAGAGAGGTCAGGGGGCACGAGCACCACTTTTGGCTTTCGTCAAGCATGCATGACAAGCATGTGATTGGAAGGATGCAATCTATGGCTGCAGCTCAGAACACATCAGCCACGTCTAGAGCACAACGCTGGCATGTTCCCACTACATCATCATAGTCAGTGCTACAGGCTCTTTTGACAAGCAAAAAGAGCAAGTCTGCAGAACATGGCCCGGCTGCAATGTTTAGATAGAAAGGCGAAGGTGCAATAAGCTCGTGTTCCTAGAATGCAAATAACTGTAAGAAAGGGTACTCTTTATCAGCACTAGTACTCTGACCATGAAAGACTCAGAGAATTGACCGGTGAAGAGAAACCAAGTCAAAAGAACCCCAAAAGAGACCTTCTCAGTTCCTGTCCCAATCTGGCTAGATGCAAGCACAGCCCCAACCCAGCAGGGTGCCTGTTATAACAGCAGTTTGATGCCTCCACAAGTGAAGGAACATGAACCCTTCCAAGGACATGACAATGCAGGCGACCTATTCCAGTCCGATCTGATACATACATGACAGTCCGAGCCCCTTCAGAAACTCAATAGTTGCGGCATCACTCATGATATAAAAATGGAGCTCTCTTGTCAAGGAGTATCTGACAACTGTCACCCAGATTCTCACAGAAGCAATAGCCAGTGATTAAGATGGCGATTAATAGAGGAGAAGGTCCTTACATCCACACTGCAACTGCAACTCGTCGGCTTCGAACCGATAATGCGGAAGATTTGACAGAGTCAACCTAACCCGAGCAAGTAAATTATGTTAACTGGTAGACATGCCCACGCTGTTAATAACCCGGGCAGGAATGAGACTCAAAGTTTAAAATGCAAGACCTAACGGGCAATGTTCGATGATCCCTTTCACCCTGACAGCTCCAGTTCACGTCAGTAGCTCGTTCACAGCGTGTGCATCCTATTGCTCTGCTTCAAACTCAACAGTCGGGAAAAAGTTAGTAACCTTCCCTCCACGCAGATTTTTGTGTACGCCTCTCGCCATCTCGCCCCTTACGCAGCAGCACCTCCTCAAACTGGCACTCACATTCGCTGGCGTAGCCCTGCCAGCACTGCATGCAGGTCCAGGCTGGGTAAGCTGACGGTTAAGATGCTATTTGGCGGGGTACACGCTGGACCTCCCGACTCTTCGCAGGCTCACATCACCACCTTCTGACGACACTGCGCAACATACGACACTGTACGAACTACGACGACTTCTGTCCACCCCGTAGGTAGCTGACTACGTGCCTAGCTGTCTACCTATCGACCTGCCACATCCTGTATGAGGGCGGCATTCTCGATGTCATTTCATTCGCTTGAAGTCGCCGCAAGTCGCATGACTAGCAGCTGAATGTTACTGATAAGGCGTGGGCTCACGAACTTGTCACCGACACACGTGATTGACGACTTTTTGCGGGGCCGACAAATATGACGTATGCTTGATTCCCCCGTTTGTAATGCGTGGTCATTTCACATATGGGAGGAAGGTTTATGTTTCACTTACAAGAGCGGGGTTTTGCATGGGGGACGAGGTTCTGGATGCACTCTCGTAAGGTAACATGCAAATAAGGAATGAGTATTGAGCATGTGTTAGTAAGAAAAAACCAGATTGATAGCTAAACCAAATTCATGGCGTCTTCAACATTAGAATTGGCAGGAGATCGGCAAGCTGGACAGGATGTGCGAACACAGAACGGTAGGTCCAAAAAGCTGGGAGTAATTAGCTTAAGACGAGATCAGGTTAACGCTTGGTCATCTGTTCTATCTCGTTCACGAGTTTACGTCTCGTGGAGCGGTAACGAATTTGATGGTTTTTTGCAGTAACGGCATGTCAAGCCATTGCCAACGTTGTGAAGAGCTCTCTTGGGCCAGTGGGCTTGGACAAGGTACTCACAGTAATGCATCACTTATCATCTAGCCTTCTCCGTGGTTGGTGTAGGTCGGATTCAGGTTAATGGTATAGAGGAAGTTTTGCAAATTGTATTGAAAGGCACTTGACGGGAGGTCACCTTGAATAGGTGATCAAATATATACCCTGATCACTTTCAAGGCGTATGTGAAGCTTCTTCTAGCAGGCAGAGACTTATACCTTGAATGCCATTCGAAGTGAGGCGTTCACGTAAACACCCAACTTTACTCTGCTATGCTTTACTGTCAAAGATCACCCCTTCCAATATATGAGCCCCTACTTATAGCCTACCTCGGTCACCAGGATAACCAAGTAGCGTGATATGCTCCAGATAAGGGCAGAGAAGGAATCTATTGCAGCCTGTAAGAGGGAGCATTGTCGAGCATGAGGAGATTTAGCATCATTCATCACGTGCTGGTTGTCAGCTCAAGCTCTACCTTATTTGTATATATACGTTGGGCAGCATTCGTACAACTTAGTTTATTGCAGTTGACAGTATCGGTATGTCTTCATCTTGCTTACACATTATGCACGAATTTTGCACACAGATGCTTGTTGATGACATTGGGGATGTCACTATTACCAACGATGGAGCTACAATCCTGAAGCTACTTGAGGTTGAACACCCTGCAGCTAAGGTAAGCCTGTAGTGGGACATGCGCCTGCTTGCAATTGTCACACTTGAACCGCGTATTAAACACTAAAGCCCTTACTTATACTTGCATGGCAATGAAGAGAATCCACTGCTTTGAAGTGTAAGCTGTTCCAAGCAACAAATTGAGGCGTAGCTTCAGATGACTCAGCATGGTCATTGTTTCTTTCTGTTATAAGGTACTAGTGGAGCTAGCAGAGCTACAAGACCGAGAAGTGGGAGATGGTACTACATCTGTGGTCATCATTGCTGCAGAGCTACTGAAGGTACCAATCTAAGTATCCATGTTTCAATAACCTCATTCTCCTCCCTTTTGAAGACTTGCTTGGAAACCTGAATAGGTTTACCCTACATACACCTCTACCTACAGCAGGCCAACCCAGTCTGAGGATATGCCCTTTGTAGGCTCAGCTGAAATATTGCCTTTAGGGTTTTTCATCTTACTAATCCTTGAAGAGTGCACTTGTCGCTATTACGGAAATGGGGAAGAATCTGGGTCCTCTTGTTGGCAGCTGTAGCCCTTTCTAGACATAGAACGTGATTGCTCCTCTTGCGGCATACTTGCAGGCTTCTGATTCTTGCATGTCGTTTGCAGAGAGCGAACGAGTTAGTGCGGAACAACATTCATCCTACATCTATCATCAGTGGGTACAGGGTAAGAACTGCTTCTCACCCTTTCTTTGAAGGCCACATAGTGCTGTTTGATTCATGTGCACTTATGACTCAGTTCCTCGATATCAAATGAAGTGAACAGCAATGGATTAGAAGGTGGCAGAGGCACCTGCCCCATTATGTCTGACGATATAGCTTTCTGTGTTTGCAGCTAGCTATGAGGGAGGCGTGCAAATACATCGATGAAAAGCTGGCCACAAAGGTGAGAATGGGCTCTACCTGCCACAATTGCACGATGTAACATATGTCAGCTTGACAATCACCTGCCAAAGTGAGTACTTTTATTGGGCTTATCTGCTGGAATATGTCCAAAAAAAATTGAAAGGGGCCATCACAAAGTTCATGCTATTTGAGCTGCTTGTTGACTTTGAAACAAGTATGAGTTTCCTTGCTTGCAACAGCAGTCAATCCTGTCAAATGGATCCTTGGTGCACAACTACACGTCTGCTCCTTACGTTGGACGGAATGCAGGTCGAGAAGCTTGGAAAGGAGACGTTGATAAATACCGCCAAAACAAGCATGTCCTCAAAAATCATCGGCACAGATAGTGATTTCTTTGCCAAGATGGTAAGTACTCTGTGACTTGGTAGACGTAACTGGCGGAGAAGCAGATGGGACTTTGGGGCACCTCAGTATTATAGTGGGCAATGCATGGCCGTCCCTGGAAAATGTATTGCCGGCCCTCCTTGTAGGTTTGTGGAAGCATGTCACTGCCCTGGTCAAGGTGGCCAGTGAGATGCAAGCTTGACATGGAACCGTTGTCAGCATGTGTGGGTAAGTGGGCCCCGGACCGTATTTTGAAGATGCAGCCGGAGGAAGACACGTGTATGGGTACTGCAGATGCTCAGAGCCTTTGTTGCAACACATTCTCAGTAGCTTTTGGGCGTATTTCTCCTTCTACGTTCGAAAGCAAATGAGGGCGTACAGAGACTTGCCCGTGCATATTGGTTGGCGCAAGCCAATGAAGCTCTGTGTGCGTGGGTGGGCGCATTTTCAGGCTGGGTGTGTTGACCAAATTTGCTGCATTCAGAGGGATAAAGCCTGTACTTCCCAGCAACAGCACGCGTCCCCCTTGATGCTGTGACTGTTAGGTGCTGCACATTGAGAGTGACGCGCTCTGTTGCATGCTCCCTTGGCAGGTGGTTGATGCGGTGCAAGCTGTCAAAATCCTGTCAGAGAATTTGGGAACCAAGGGCGTTGCCAAGTATCCCATCAAAGTAAGTTGCAGTGCTATTTGAGCAGGCCTTTTGCAGCGAAACATTTTTCAAGGCCAGAAACACTCTGCAAACCTCTGAACGCTTGTCTTCCACGCCCTTGCTGTGCCATCTCATCGCTGCCAGCATTGCGCGTTCCGTTGTTCAAGCGGGTGTGTCGCACCCATGAAGGAGCCATGTGGCAGTTGCCACGTGGCACCTCATGGGGCTCTCGAGACAGTCTCTCCTTAAATTTAGGGATTTATGTCTTGTCCATCAGCTTGGTTGCCACCCATTCTCTGCTATGTAGGTACTTATCAGTCTAAGCCCGGAGCGTTGAGCTGTTTGGGAGAGTATCGGAGAATGAAGGGGCATCTTTAGTGCGTGTACCTGCCGTGGCTTTGACCTCTGGTTCAGGTTCTGGTGAACCCGCCACGCTTCTTCTGGGTGCATGCAGACAGCTGGCTGCTACGATACAGCTTCTTGCTGGGAACATGCGTTGATGTATGCATCTTCCTGTGGTGGCGCATGTACCTCTAGGAGACGGCAGGCAGAGCAACGAAACTTTGCTTGATCGTTTTAACATGTATGCGTCTGCCCTCCCTGGTCATGGCTCTTTATTTATAGGGCCATCCACGTTCCTCCATGGCTCATGTGGTCTTGGGATTGAAGACCTTCTTCCTCAAAGTCTCGTCCCCTCTGTGGGTCGGTGGTGGGGGGTGGGCCGGGTGCATGCAGTCGATCAACATTCTAAAAGCGCACGGGAAGAGCGCCAAGGAGAGCACGCTGCTCAACGGGTATGCCGTGAACGTGACGCGGGCCGCCCAGGGCATGCCCAAGAGGGTGTCCCCCGCCAAGATCGCGTGCCTCGACTTCAACCTGCAGAAGACGAAGATGCAGATGGGCATCCAGGTGCTCGTCAACGACCCCAAGGAGCTCGAGAAGATCCGCGACAGGTCTGCTCCTGCCCTCTTTGCCTTCTTGCTCTCGCTTCGGTTCTGTATGGGGGCTCCTGCGCGATCTTCTAGCGCCTACTTTGTTATGTGCATGGGATGCAAAGACTGCGTTCATTTGTACTAGTCTACCTTCTTAGGCGTTGTGTGTGGGGGTTTATGTCTCCCTCCACGTCAGGGGGCCCAGTCTTTGAGCATTTTGCATAGGGCTCCGTGAAGTGTGCAAGGGCTGGCAGCCGGGGTAACTCTCCACCAGAAGCACGTCCAGTGAGGTCGTCACCTCCACAGTTGTGAAAGGATGCCACGGATGTGCGCACCTTGGCTCAAAGAAACAAACCCCCCCCCACCAACCCCCCCTCTCCCNTTTTCCAAAGTGGCTTAGTTCAAGACGTGGGCCTCGTCGCTCCTCTGCTTCCGGTGTACATGAAGCACAGCTTGACCTTCACCCCCGCCTGCCGTTTGTGGAGAGCCTGTGCATGTGGTGGCGGTGGTGGGGCCGTGTGTAGCGAACACGTGGGGAGTGCCGTGCACATGGGGGCTAACCCTTTGTGACACGCCGTGTGTGTATGTGTGTGTGCGTGTGTGCAGGGAGGCCGACATCACCAAGGAGCGCATCCAGATGATGCTCAAGGCGGGCGCCAACGTCATCTTCACCACCAAGGGCATCGACGACATGTCTCTCAAGGTGCCCGCCGTCTGTCGCCGCTCCGGGGCTGGTCGTCTTATTTGTGCTTGGAATATCTCACAACCCTTTCAGTAATGGCCGCGAGTGCGCGCGTGCATCGCCCTCCGTGTTCTATGCCATGATAGCCTCCTCTTTTAGCGACCTCAAGAAACAGAGCTTGGCTCTGCTCCCTCCATGGTGATGTCTTAAGCTAGTGTCTGGCGTGCAGGCGTTTGCATGGGATGTTTACCTCGTGGAGAAGTAGCTGGCTGGACCTGTATCTGTGAACAGGCATGTGTGCCACCGCGCCGCTATGCGTCGAGGGCTGCCTAACTTCCTCACAGCAGAAATGTCAGGGGGATATCAATCTGCTCTGTATCAAGATTCCGCTTGAAAGACTAGCTCAGGGTAGACCCTCCATTCGCCGCCTGTGGCCCTTGTGAGGCATTGTTTTGGTTGTCGGTGCGCACTCAACTGGGGGACCACGGGGGGCTGTGGCGGGCGCGTGCAGTACTTTGTGGAGGCGGGAGCCATCGCGGTGAGGAGAGTCAACAAGGAGGACCTGAGGCATATCGCCAAAGCCTCTGGCGCCACCACTGTAATCTCCTGCCCTAACTTTTATTCTTCTCATTTCCACCATTGCTGGGTGCATGTCGATGCAAGAACGGCTTGCGCTTCTCACATGTTGCTCTCTCGGCACGCCTGCGGTGCCTGATGCGTGAGGGCCAAAGGCCTCTCTGTATCCTTGCAAAAAATGTATATTTTGTGAGCTACAAAGTTCCTGTGCTGGTGCCTTCAGTGATTCAACAGATACAACCTTCTCTGGCTTGATATGTTTTTCGCTTCTCTGGAAAAAAGGCCACTGTGCTTTCATTGGCACTGCTCTTGCATCGTAGAGTGCTCTCTTTATCTCGAACCTGTTCTTGCTACCTGTTGTCATCAATCATTGCTCGCCAATGTGTGCAAGCTGGGAGCTCATTGTGAGGATATTATTGTGTGACGGCGGTACGTGCATGAATCTAAAAATGCACGCGCCATGACACGGCAGCTGCGCATGCGAAGGCTCCTGATACCCGTGCACGCTCGCCACACTTTCTAGTGCATGCACTTCTCTGATCAGGCTGCCACTGCCCTCTTGTGTTGTGCTCCCTGCAGGTGCTTACGTTTGCGGACATGGAGGGCGGGGAGACGTTTGACGCCTCTTTTCTGGGCTCGGCGGAGGAGGTGGTGGAGGAGAGGATCGCGGACGACAACATGCTCATGATCAAGGGCCTCCAGCACTCAAGAGCTGTGAGATCTCTCTCTCTCTCTCTCTCTCTCTCTCTCTCTCTCTCTCTCTCTCTCTCTCTCNCTCTCTCTCTCTCTCTCTCTCTCTCTCTCTCTCTCTCTCTCTCTCTCTCTCTCTCTCTCTCTCTCTCTCTCTTCTTGACTATCATATGCACGCGTTATTGGCCCTATGTCACGGCATTGCTAGCGTGCCACGTACCCCACGGAAAGCTGACCGCTTTTCTTTCCTTCTGTGCCAAGAATCTCTAGCCGTTTGTAAGTTTTTACAGGCAATATTCATAGTGGATAAAGCTGCAGCTCTGGGATGATGTTACTTAAACCACAAAAAAGGGGGAAAAGCAACAGACACCCGCGCGTGGCTCCTGATTGCTTGTGTGTGTGCGTGTGTGCGTGTGTGTGAGGGCGCCCTCCGTCGCAGGTGTCGCTGCTGCTGAGGGGCGCCAATGACTACTTGCTGGACGAGATGGAGCGCTCCATCCACGATGCCCTGTGCATCGTGAAGAGAACGCTGGAGTCTAACACGGTACGTCTTTTGCGCCTGTCAGCAAAAGCGTGTCCCACTACTGACTTCGTGATGGTTCGCCTCGCCTTCCCCTAGCCCATCCCTCACCCTGGGTTCAGCCAGCTCCTCCCTGGTTCCCTCATGCCTCTTCAAGGGGTTGTGCCTGGGGCGGGGCTCAGAGCGGCCATAGATGCGCGGTCAATGCGATTAAGCTCTCAGAGAGAGCCTCACTGCTGAAGCTGTTTGTTGCTGAGGGTCATACTTTGCAACCATGGCATCTTACGGGGTGCCGGTCTGGAAGTAGAAGCTTTCATAACACTTTGCTTCTGAAGTTCTTTTCCGCTTGGTGCAATATAGGGCTGTAACAGTTTTGCCTCCAACTAGTCCGTGTCTACCACCCCCATATTGCTTCAACAAGTAACGTTTTGCCCCGACATGATATGCATGTGCACACACGTGTCAGTATGTTGTGCTTGTGAATACACGTGTCATGCCTAATAGGCGCCCTTGCTCGGCGGTGGCGTGTGGGCGTGCTGCGCAGGTGGTGGCGGGGGGAGGGGCGGTGGAGGCGGCGCTGTCTGTGTACCTTGAAAACCTGGCCACCACGCTGGGCTCCCGGGAACAGCTCGCCATCGCCGAGTTCGCCGAGGCCTTGCTGGTCATTCCCAAGGTGGGTGATACTCAGTATGCACACGTTGCCTACTTGGTCTCAAGCTCCCGTGTGACCGGCACTTTGTCTCAGCCTTCTTTGGGGACGGAGGTGCCTCTGCCGTGTGTGTCCTTGTTCCGTCGCTCTCAGGTGGAGAGTGGGGGCAGGGAGGGATCCTCATGCACTCTTGCGCTCTTGGGCGCTTTCTCAGCCCCTCTGAGGCGGTGGTGCCGCTTGGGTGGGTTTGAGCAAGCAGGTGCTAGCGGTGAACGCGGCCAAGGATGCGACGGAGCTTGTTGCCAAGCTGCGGGCGTACCACCACGCGGCGCAGACCAAGGCCGACAAGCAGCACTTGTCAGGGTGAGTGACTGCTGAGAATATCACACAAATACCCCCTTCTTACGGCCGCTCGGTTTGAGTTGTGTGCCTGGTCTCACTCTCTGCGCGCCTGCGTGTGCTTGCGTGGTGCTTGTACGACGCAGGACGGGATTGGACCTCGTGAATGGAGTGGTGAGGAACAACATTGAGGCGGGCGTCATTGAGCCCGCCATGAGCAAAGTGAAGATCATACAGGTGCCTTTCTTGCCCCGCTTGCCGCTGCGCTACCTTGGCAGCCATGCTGGTCATTGCTGGTCTTTGCTGTTCTTGGCACACTTGAGCCCCACCTTTTGAAAAGCGCTTTATCTGTTTCTCTCTTCGCTATGATGGGGGGCACGCTTCCCAAGCTATCTGTCTACGTTTGTATTGCTTCACTGAATGTTTGCTGTTCCTTCTGACTTTTTTATAATTTTTTTATATGCAGGGACAGTATGCGATAGTTTACTGAGCTGACAGCAAGCACACGTGTGTTGCTGTTGAGAACCAGATTGGCTATTGCTCAAGGCAGCTTCTTATTGTTCACCTTGTTCGAGAGCTATTTTCCTTCCATGTACGTGTGAAGCTTTGCTGACAGAACCTATGTGACTTTCGAGTGCAGTTTGCTACAGAGGCGGCCATCACAATACTTCGCATCGACGACATGATCAAGCTTTTCAAGGAGGAGCAAGAAGGCGGGCCCGGAGGTTGAGGCTGTACTTTTCTTACAACTTATGGTTATGCAATTTCTCACTGGAGTATTCGTCTTACAGTCATGCAGTTGCAGTTGCATGGACCTGTGCTGAGAGTACAACATGCAGCTCCACGAGTCCAACTGTACTGTAAATTTTAAATAAGAAGGTCGAATGCGCTCCAGCTCTAAGGAAATGCTATAACTGCACATCATCAAATTATTGCTTACGTTGTGTGCAATTATATATCTTACTCCCCTACCGTTGCTATGCCTGTGATGAGGCGAGCAGAACGTCCAGGTGTTGACCTTCACTCTACACAAGTATAATGATTGAGTGTGTGGTTCAGACATTCAGTCAAAACAGCATCGAGCCCGATGCGCACACAGTTGCTTGAATGTTTTTAACTTGATAGTACGATTGTTATGGTATCATTTGGACACATTCAACTTTTTCCAACGTTGGGTTTATGTATTGATCTTACTCTCAACGCAAACTTCTCATTATCCTCAAAAGTGAATGATTTTAGTGGAACGTCAATATCCAGATAAAACTCGCGGTCCTGTGAGTCACTACTCGACTCCTGTGCATTGCATGCATACCAACATTTCTTAGCTAGGTCGTCTCTTCGATCAACTCCATTTCAGCAAATATAGCTCGTCCTCAAGCTAGTGGGTCACCCACCATGATGCAAAAAAGCTTTGGGGAACGTGAAAGGGATTACTCGTGGTGAAGAATTCGACTTTAGGTTCACACTCAAATCAAGTGCTGCTCTCGAGCTCCGGCAATTGTAGGTACGCTTGCTATGCTGGTCAACTGGTTCAACCAGGTTCAATAACTTGTCGCAAGAGAGTCGTTTTGTTTTTCCAAGTCCACTCGGAAGTTTCAAGAGATAAATCATTGTCCGACACGTCTGGACCCTGGAGCAGTCCGGAGTCTGGACTCTGCACCATTCTGCACACACCTGCTGCACACCTGCACACTTGTGCACCTTTCTGCTCTACTCCGCCTGCTCCCGCCCATCTGCACTCATGCACGTTAACCGGCCGACCATGATATGACAGCCGACAGCAGACGGCATGAGAAACGTTGCCCTTGACGTGACGTATGATGCCGAATGCATTCTTTTTGAAACTCGGCCCAAAAAACTGTCGACTTCGATGCTGGCGCGTCAAGCGCGCCCGATATAGCCCAACACAAATTACGAACGGTCTCTCATGGTCTCTCATAGTCACTCGTAGCCGAGCTAGTGTGCAATTTGTACAGCAGCTGCTCGTTATCCCTTCCCTCATGCAGCTGGCCCTCTCGCATATAGTCCAGCCAAGAACAGCGTCTTTTTGTGTCCGAGGACATCTGCTAGGGAACTTGTCCCGATCTGTGAAAGCAATCACCACCATGTTTTTCTTGCGGGTTCTGTAGTGAAAGATAGCCAAGATGGGGTACGTATCATCGTCACTCATGTCCTGCATTTGAATTTATTTTGCTCTACGTTGCATGTACACACCATGCCGCTCTGTTTGACATGGTGAGTTTTCGACGAGATAAACGGAAGATCTTATCTGCGACAAACGTAGACAACTAATTGTGAAATTCAAGAAGTCCACGCTTCTTCTGACCCTTGGATGCTTGTGTGGGGTTTCAGTGACTGGAGCAGTATCCATGGGATGAATTTGAAAAACGCCGGGGACGCTGATAGTGTACATAGCTCCGTGAGAGGCATGGATGTGGACTCTCTCCAGGGCACAAGCCTACGGGATGTAGATAGCATGCAGGGGGAGGCACGCGACCATGAGTCGAACGTGATACTTTCGGCTGTAGCAGAAGCCATGGAGCAGCTCCGCCTGGCTGGCAATGACGCAGAGGAGAAGGAGAGGATAGTGCTTCAGCTGAGCCAGCTGGCAGATGCCAGCGTGGACGCCAGGGCCGCGATAGGGTACCACGCCCAGGCCATTCCCCTGCTGGTGGGCCTCCTGAGGTCGGGCAGTACAGCTGGCAAGACGCACGCTGCGGCCACCCTAGCCGCGCTCTGTGACGAGGACGAGCTGAGGGTCAAAGTGCTGCTGGGGGGCTGCATTCCCCCCATGCTCGCGCTGCTCAAGGCCGGCCCCAAGCCCTCCCAGCTGGTGGCAGCCGAGGCGCTATTTGCAGTCTCCAAGGGGGGGTCCTCCCGCGACTCGGTGGGGACGAAGATTTTCGCCACCGAGGGGGTGGTGCCTGCGCTGCTGGAGCAGCTGCAGCCGCAGGCGGGCGTGGACATGGACGTGGTGGGGCTGCTGACGGGCGCGCTGCGCAACCTGTGCTACCACGTGGAGCGCTTCTGGCCCACCACGGTGGAGGCGGGCGGCGTGGAGCTCTTTGGGCGCCTGCTCTCGCTGGGCAAGCCCGTGGCGCAGGAAAATGCGGCCGCGCTGCTCACCAGCTTTCTGACCAGCCCGCTGCTCCTGCCCCACCACCACCACCAGCAGCAGCAGCAGCAGCAGAACGGGGGCGCGGGGGGGGGCCACGAGGGCGGCCTGGACTACCCGGCGCGGCAGGCGGCGGAGAACGCTGCCAGGGTGGCGGAGGCGGGCGCGATCGGGCCGCTGCTGTCGCTGCTGGCGCCGGGGTGCCCGCTGCCGCTGCGCAC
>WELA01003747.1:189064-207969 GCA_009602735.1 Mesotaenium endlicherianum
TCCCCCTCCCTCCCCTCCCCACCCCCATTGGCGCCTGTGCTTGCCTCCCACGCGCGCTCGCTGCTCCTATTCCTCCTCTTTTTGGGTGAGCCCTGCCTTGAGAGCTCTGAATGTGCTCTCTGTGGAGCGTTATTGCGTATGATGCTTCTGCTGCTGCTGGGCGATTGAGAGGGCACCTTTCAGAGGAGTCGTGCAATTGCGTTGTTGTTCCGTGGATACTGAAACGTGGGGGTGGTCCTGCTGCTGCTGCTGGTGGTGGCGGTGGGGTGACGAGGGTGGGACGCGGAGCAGGTCATTCCGCAGAGCACGGCGCCCGAGTGGAAGCAGGCCTTCTCGTGGCCCCTCGACGTGCCCCCCTCGGGGCAGAAGCTCAACATCTCCTGCAAGTCCAAGACCAGCCTCGGAAAGGTACTGCTGCCATCGTCTCTACACCTAACCACCCGGCCTGCGGCTTCGCCGCACGCTCCTCCTGGTCCTGCCGTCTTTCGAGTGGCTTGTGATCGAATTCAAAGCAATTGCCAGCTTGTTGGCAGCCAGAGGTAGCCGTGTCACTTGCGAACCCTCCTTCCGCGCCACGCTGAGCTCCCCCTGCATGATGTGCACCCTCCGTTTCAACTCCTCCACCAGATGATCCACATCGCGACAGCTCAACCCCCCTTTGTGATGACCTCGAGCTCGGTCTGTGAAATGCTCATCGGGCTTTGTCCAGGCAGTCCAGGCTGGCGGGCCGGCGGGCTGGCGGGCTGGCTGGCCGGTCTGGCTGCATGCGGTGCTGTGGCAATGGCAATGTTCTAGTCAAACTAATCTGAAGCGGAATGAGTGCCGAGCACGGGGGGCTGATTGCTGACTGGGTCATGTCAACCGGTGGCGCTGGGGGGCCTGCAGGGCAACCTGGGGCGGGTCTCGATCCAGATCGACAGCGTCATCACGCTGGGCTCCGTCAGCGGCACGTACGCGCTTCAGCCGGAGAACAACAGGGATGGCACCCAGCGGACGCTCGACGTCGAGTTTGTGTGGTCGAATTAGAAGGTGTCACGTGTGTCCTCTGCGAGTCCCAGGTTACTGAAGTAGGCGGAGTGCATGCAGCGGTACGCTCCCATTACTTGTTCATGCATTCCAGTTGTTTACGCTAGCGTCTAGTTTCTCGAAAGTATAAGAGGTAGCCTTTGGGGGGTGTAGAAGTTCCTTGGGCCTCTCTCCCACTTTAGACGTGCACTACATCTGGCAACGTGATGGTGCCCCCTCTATTTTTCACATCAAGATACATCTAGAATAAGGGATGTGCTGCTATTCAAGTGGTTTAGCTCCACCTTGCACACACCTGCATATAATACGAATAAGCGTAGTCTCCCACTTTATGAAGTCTGGCCAAGGACAGGTAGTGGAAAGTTCATCTAAGGTAGTTATTGGTTAGCGACAGGCTGTGGTTTCGAAGTTGAACTTTGTGCACGTGTGCTTCTTGCACTTCAATGAAGCCTGTAAATTTGTTTGCCCCAACGTTGTTTCTTTCTTCCTTGCACGTTGAACATACGCGCACATTTACGCGTACAAATGTTCCTGGCATGAGCAAACATGTGCAAAAACGTGCGGAGAAAAAAGTATATCAACAATCTCTTTTGGAAACAAGTTCATTATTCAGTCTATCCTGAAATTTTGCGTCCTTAATCAAGACTAAGCACAACTATAGAGCTTATTACTCAATTTTTTTATTTTTTTTCACATATAACAATTGATTGACGGTTGTTTCTGGCATGTGGAGAACATACTTTTTCACATAATTTACTTCAAGGTCATGCCTTGCTTAGTACACGTGCGTGTTTTGCGCAAATGCGCGTGGTACATACCCCATCACTTGTATTATGTCTATCCCATGTGTCCTATTTGAGTACCCTCATGATGACAATCTTTCTTACCCAATTAACATACCCCTTTGGTTTATTCTACCGAATTCGCTCACCTCTTCGTTCACTTTGCGCACACTGCATCTGCACTTTTTGTATTTCTCCGGAATGAAATGTGTAATACACAACATTCCACTTTGCGTACATTAGGCTTTTCCCTACTCGTTTCTCTCCCTCACTACGTGAACGTCCCACTCTTCGCTCCTGTGCTACGGCTCGTCCCATTTGTCGTACCCTAATTGTCCGAACTCATATCATCCAAGTTTTCGTACCCGAATTTTCCCTGTCCACTGAATGGTGCGTACGTGCATGGGGACAATCAAGGCCACTGTACTGGACATGGAAACAGGAAGTGCGGAGATTAAAGACGTCGCGACTACAGTGACCCGCGAGCTGATGCAACATCATTGTGGTGTATAAAGTCAACATCGACGGCAACGTCAAGACAGCGGCTTTTCGCATGCACTGCTAAGTTCTAGCATGATGTCCACAGGCCCCTCCCATGCCCTATTGCCATCGAACGAGCTCATAACTCCGGTATCACTTTTGTCAGCTCGAGTTACCTTGAGTAGTCTGTTAAGAGTGGGTCTGATCGGCCACTGCCGTTGGGATATATAGATTCTTGTGTACCTATCGTGCAGCCATGAGTGGAAAAGCGGTGGCCGAAAAGATCACAAAGGCAATAGACTGGGAAGCTTTAGCTAAAGTAATCATATCAGATGAAGGGAAGCGTGAGATGTCCGCTCTTAGGAGGACTTTTGATGATGTTTCAAATACCCTCGAGACGAAGATGAACCAGGTAGGGATATCAAGATGGTCTTGATTGTGCTGCGGGTAGATCAACAGCTGTGGGCTGCCAAACAATATATAGAATGTTGACCCTCTGATGCTCCCTCTGTAATCATGTTATTATATGTGGTGATTACACAGAAACCCGCTTCTATCAACTGGAGCCATTACCGGGAAAAGCTAAACCCTAAAGTGGTGGACATCTTCAAGAAGTCATATGAATGTAGGTGACATGCTCTGTGTTGCAGCTACCCGTTATAGCGTAGATGGGTTATGCTTTGTGGATAGTTATGGTCGCTGTGCCCATCATATTTTATTCACGATCAGTAGAGCTGTTCCACATGGCCTCCAAGCCACGTATGGTTAGCTCAATAATGCACTGTTGACATACTGAGAGCAAGAGCAAGCGGCCGCTTTAGCTTTAGGTATTGGGTCCAGTTTGCTGTGGCCGAACTCAGTGGGTGCTGTTTCTTTGTGCAGCATTGAAGATTCCTGAATATGTTGACAACTACACCCCCAGCTTCCAGAAGGAGCATGCTGACCTGGTAAGAATTCACTATGTCTGCATGGTGCTTCATTAAGTTGAGATGGGAATAGTCTCAAAACATCTGGAAACCTAATTGCCAGTCAACGTAGGAAGATGGGAACAGACTATGAATTGTTGAGGAACCAAATGCTAGTGAACTAGGTATGTTCCAGCCCCTCTTTGTATTTCTGGTACCTGATCACTGGTTGATTCTCTTGCCTAGGTCCTCAATTCTAGTTTCCTATTCTTGACAGGTGGCAAAGGCCGCTGAGGCGGAGGAGTTCTCCAAGAAGGAACTGGGGCGACTTAAGCAGGAGCTGGCGAAGGTGCAATCTCAGAAGGTACAATAACGTAGCATTCCTCAAGTCTATTTGTGCTTTGCTCCGCCCGCATCGTACTGCATTGCAGACCTCGAATAAATTAATACACACTCAGAGTATCAAATCTGCTTGTGCCTTGCATGATAAGGAACTTAGCCTTGCAGCCGACAGAAGGTAATAAACCCCCAAGTGAAAAGGAAGAAAGGATGGCATGGACATGGAAGTAGTCTCTGAGGCCACATCCATTTGCACGATGGGGGATTTGCAGGAGGCCTTGGCAACTGAGACCGTTGATGACTATTTCAAGAAGAACCCTGAGGTAAAGGCAAAGATTGACAAGGAGATTGAGAACCAGAACTGGGGTTACTAGGGCTTTTCTTCAATCTTTGTGTAAAGCTGAATCCCGGGAGACCGTTAGCATGCATTGACTTGAGAATTGAAGATTTAGTTTGTTACTGCTTTGTTTAGGCCATAACATTCAAATGAAGTTATGACCAGTTGTAATATTAGTGCCCAGTATTTTTAAGGTTGTAGAAGCTAAACTCCGACAAGAATGTTGCAGAGCTTCTGACACTGATGATACATTTTAGCACGTCTGAGCTGCTCTCTTACATGTCTGCCAGGTGCTATTTTTCAAAAAATTCATGATCATTTATGGTGTCAGTGCACTCAGTAGGTGCCCTTTTTGTAGGAGCTGGTCAAATTGCAATGAGAAAAATCATGACAATATGACCGTCCACTACATGTGTGGGCTCAAGTCTTATATATGCACCATAAGCTCCTTCAGCACTCATAGCTTGATATATAGACAAACATGGCACATGGACACTATCTTGATCTGCATGGTGCGCAACGTGCAGTGGTGCAAGAAATTGACGATAACTGGTCATTAAGTTGCGCACCACGCAGATCAATCTGCAGGATCTTAGTTGCTGGAGATTTTTCAAAAAAGGATTCATCATATGAAAACAATGAAATGTTTGAAGTGTATTTATTTCACTGTCAAATGGATAGATACTAATATATGCGCACAGGCAGCAGACTTCATGCAAATTTGGTACGAGTAATACAAACGTTTGAGAGGTTGACCAAGCAACGACTTAGGCCTAGCAATGAGTCCCGCTACTGTCAGCTTTACACAACAACTCCGAAGGCTAGAGTCGTGGGTGGCTGATCATGGTCTCGGCGCGCCAGGAAAGTGCGAGCATCATTCAGTACCTGCCACATGCTACACTTCCACAGAGCAGCACCTTTCCGATCGCGCCAGGTGGGCTGCTTACTGATGTCCGCAGGAGCTACACAATCTTTGTGGACACAGCGCACAACCAGCCTGTCAGGCTCATAGTAATCAGATACTGCCACGCAACCCAGGGCCACAAAGCCAGGCGGCGCCCTTGGCATCCATATCGTGACAGGTGTCTTTGCGCCACTGTCAGTGTCTCTCCAAATCTGGCCACAAGAAGAGACGTTCTGTCAGTGACTGCAGAAGAATAAGGAATGAAGTGACTACGTGAATCCCAACTGGTCGAAACACTAGGGCAATAACCTTCCACCAGCCACAGAGGCTAACATGCCAAACGCCACAGGGAAGCAGAGGGGCATTAAGTAAAAACAAAAGCATGGGAGTTTGTGAGTACCAGGTCAAAGCCCACGGGCGGAACAAACTTGCCATCGTTGTCATCGCGGTACACCATAGCCTTCTCTGGTGGCTCATACCCCGACCGCACGAGGTCCCCGACTGACACGTGCCTGTGGTACCAACAACAATGTAAGGTGACTTGAGGAATCAAGTCTCGATACCAAACAATTGACTTTTGGCAATCCAACCACCAACATGCTGCCCCATGCATTCCGGTCTATGCAACATGCTGCCACCTGTCCACCTGTCACATCAGCAGAGTACAAAGGAGAGCTCTCTTACCCTTCAGGAGGAACGGGCCTCCAAATGGACACGGGAAAGCTGTTGCTCCACACAGCCCCCTGCAAATCAGCAGCAGCAGCAGCAGAAAAATCCTATCCTTGTCAGTAGCTATTAGGTCTTCATGCAATCTAGTCCATACACGTGGCCACCTGCATGATACTACCGGTCGAAACAACTCTCCAGTCCCACACGGACATAGAGCAGTAGCAGGAGGAGGCCAGTAAAACTGAAAGAGGTGGTGGGTACCTTGTCGGACCACACCAGCTCAAAGGTCTTTGTCAGCTTGCCAGCCCTAGCCAGGGGCTCCTTGGAGCTAGCACCAGCACCCGCACCAGCACCAGCAGCACCGGCACGGGCCTCTGCCATGCTGACACCTGGGCCCCTACTTCCTGCAGCAGCAGAGGCAGCAGCAGCCGCCCCTGCTGCAGGCGGACGGCGCTCTCGAGCCACCTGGCCGTCGTGGGCGTCCTCCTCCAGCATGACCTGGCCAGCGCCCCCCACCAGCGCTCCAAAGGTGGCCATGACAGGAACAGCCACGGGCGCAGCAGGGCCGGCCAGCAGCCCCAGCACGGCGCCCGAAGCGGCCCCGGAGGCAGCCCCCGCATATGGCCGGCTCTCTCCCCGCCTCAGCTTCGTCTGCCCCCACCCTCACAGAGCTCGCCCCACATGTCAACACTCCTGCCACCGCCGCACTCGAGCGGAGAAGCACGCGGATCGAATAAAATGAGAAGTTGCGACACGAGCAAACAAAATCAGCAGTTGCAGCAAGATTCGTATCATAGTGCCGCCGCAGACGGCCTTGCCTAGCCCACAGAATGCAGGAGGGGTGAGAGGGAAAATAGGGGGAGAACGGAGCGGGAAGGATACAGGTAGGGGGCGCACCTGAGCCGCCACCGTGGCGCGGTCGGGGCCGTATTTCTGCATGGCGCGGTGGATGGCCTCCTTGATGTCCGCGGCCTGGCTGGTGCCAGGGTGGCAGCTGACGGTGCGCGCAATCTCGCGCGCCTCGAACAGGCGGGTCTCCTGCGACCAGTCGCGCAGGTGCAGCACGAGGCGCGAGGGCGGGGACCCCGGCGCCTCGTCCTTGGCGTGCTTGAGCTCCGTGGTCATGAGCTCCTCCCACGGCACGTCCCACACCACGGAGCACGGCTCCTTGAGCAGGTCCACGCGCTTCTGCCCCATGGCCGCCGGATGCTGCGCGCCCGCCGACCGCACAACCGCCCCCCCGCAACAAAGCAAGGCGAGAAAGACTCGGTCAGCCGCACTTCCCCTTCTCAGCACACCCGGTCACTACTGCCAGTGCAAGTACCTGGCAGGCTGCAGACAAGACTACGAACACCGACGGCGGTGGAGAGGAATTGCCCGATGCAAGTGCAGGTGGGAGAAGGAGGTCCAAGCTCTTTCGGAACAATACCTTACAGGAAGGCAGCCATAGACATGCTCCTTGAAGCGTGCCCGTAGTGTATGTGCAAAAGTAGCACAAGGCTCGCAGGGCGCCCGCATGCACGCAAGGGTGGACCTGCCCGGAGTGAGCTGGAGAAGGGGCAGCCCTTACCTGCAGGAGAATGACGCGGCGGTGCGTGATCATGAGCGTGTGGCGGCGCGGCAGGTTGTGGTGCTCCTCGTACGCGTCCGTCATCGCAAACTTGCCGCGCTCCTTCACGTCAAACAGCGCCGACCCGAACAGGGCGCCCCGTTCCGCCAGCTGCAGGATGGCCTGCATCCTCCCCAGAGGTAGAGAAAAAGCACACAAGACACCCACACCCAGCCCTATGAGCCTTGGGTCACGTCGAGGGGGACATAGCAGCATAGCAGCTGGAGCCCGGCACAGCCCATGGCATGTACCACTCTGCTGCCAGAATGAGACCGGGTGGTGTTGAGATTGCGTGCTGCAGTTGTTCTCTTGCCACGGTGTTTCCCCCCCTCGCGGGAGCAACGAAGCAAAATAAGCACCAAGTCCCCCCCACCCACCCACCCACCCACCTTCTCATTCAGGGGCCGCCACAGGCACACAGGCAGGCGGGTAGGCAGGCAGGCGGAGGGGGAGGAGGAGGGGCCTTCAAAGGGAGGGGGAGGGGGGGAGAGGTGAAGGGAAAGGGAGAGGAGACGGGAGGAGGACAAGGGGAGAGCGCAACGCACCTGGCCGCGAGCGGAGTAGTCATCGTAGGGGCGGAGCACGTTGTCGCCGCGGATGGCGCGCGGCAGGCGGCGGCGCTCCAGCGCCAGCTTGGCGGACATGGCGGCGGAGAGCTTGAGGCGCGTGGCGTTGACGCCGTCAGCCGTCTTGGAGACGAGGTCCAGCACGCCGCTCACGGGCTGCGCCGCCACGCCAATGAGGCCCTTGCCCACGCCGGACATGAAGCCCTCCACGCCCTGCGAGCGCGCGCCCTCCATGGGCTTGGTGACGATGCCCGTGACGCCGCGGAAGAGGCTCTTGGCCAGCGCCTCGCCGCCCTCGCGCAGCCCGTCGCCCAGCCCCTCCACGTTCGTCTTGCTCTCCTGCCGCTGGCGGCTGCGGATGAATTGCGCGTCCATGGAGAGCGCAGCCACGCCCTTGCTCATGTGGCCCAGCGCGGAGCTCGCGTTGCCCAGCACGTCCAGGCCCGACAGCAGCTGGAAGGGCTGGCTCAGGAGGTCGTTGGTCACGCTGCGGATGGCAGCGGCCTGCAGCTGGCTCTTGGGCATGCTGATGTTCTCCCTCACCTTCTCCGAGATCCGTATCTGCACACGCGCACGCCCACGCACACGCCCGCGCACATTGTCAGGGCCCCCAACTTCTCATCCCTCCCCCTGGAAAGAAGAATGCGCAGAGGCGAGCCTCCTTTCCCAGAGCGTGAAAAGAAAGACGACTTGGAGGTGGATCTACTGCAGTCAGAATTGGCAGCCATGAGAACTCGCCGATTGGGCTGGACTTGATGACGGATGTAAACCAGCACGCACGCTGGCTGTGAACGTGGTAGAAGCACGCTCATCTGCAAGAACGTGCACAGCACGCTGCAGGGGGCACAGCGATGGCAACGGAACGAAAGGAGCAGGTAGAGAAAGTGGGAGAGGGGGAGCGCACGGGCATCTCATCGGTGTTCCCCAGGGACGTGACGAGCGTGGACCAGAAGCCCAGGATGTTGCGGGGCCTCTGCGTGGGGGCCATGGCCAGCGTCACCTTCAGCCGGCCCTCCGACATGTGGAACAATCTGCGCACCCCTCACGCCCGGTCCCGCCCCAAGACTCTCCTTCAGCGCACTCCCTAGCACCAGAGAGGATCTTCCAGTGCGTGCACGCGCTTGCACACACAAAAACCCCCTTTCCCCCCCCATCACTTTGACACATGCGCAAAACGCATACATGCATGCACACATGCACACATACACATATACACGCACGCACTCACATACAAACACACACAGAGAGAGACAGCCACACCCACACCCGCGCTACGCTGCGGGGAAGAAAGTGCAGAGAGGGGAGGTGGCGTGGTGGGTGGTGGGTGGTGGGTAGATCAGGCCCTACGTGATGCGCACGCGCGGGTCCACGGCCACGGTGGTGCTGGCCACCTCGCCGGAGGACAAGCGGCCCAGATTGAGCTTGCGCAGCATCGTGTGCAAGCGCCAGATGATGGGCTCGTGCACGTTCACCAGCCACGCCGCGCTCGGCATCTGCACACGACAGCGGCCGCCGCCGCAGCAGCAGCAGCAGCAACAGCAATTAGTGCTCAACAGAGAGGGACTGCCAAAGTGCCGACATGGCAATTTGGGAGGCGCCAACTACCAATAACCCTGAACCACAAAAAGAAATACCCTGGCCCACATCCCCTCCTCCAGAGGGGCATCAGCCAAGTAGCCAGCACTCATATCTGCAGCCGCAAGGGGGGCCTCTAGGATAAAGACACCCATCTAGACTTTGGTATGTGTTTTAAGGAGGACAAGACTGTGGTATATGTTTTAAGGAGGACAAGGGCGGGTATGGACCATGTGCTTGTGCGTGTGCTCTTTTGCCTGTGCGTGTGCATGGGAGCATGTGTGCATGTGCTCTTCTGTGTGCATGTGTATGTGCGTGCGTGCGTGTGTGTGTGTGTGTGTGTGCAAGCGCAAGCGCGTCGGGCGTGCTAATTAATACCTGGAGGCCAATGAAGCGGTACCACTGCTCGTCGCTGGTGCCCACATCCTGCGACGTGAGCGACAGCTTCAGCACGTAGTCCTGGCGCACGCCGGCGGGGCTCTGCGGCGCCAGCAGTACCGGCATGGCCGTGAGCGATAGCTGGTTGTCTATCTGCATGTGCCCTATGCGCACCTTAATCCTGCACACACACACACACACACAAACAGTTGGTACATATTCTACATGCGTGACTCCATACCAAGCGCTTTCGAGCAGGATGTACGCGACTCAGATACATGCCCCAGCATTTCCTCCTGCCAATGAGGCACACACTGAAAGGACATCACAACGGCCCTACAGCAACATGATGAAGACACAAACTGACTGCATGGGAGAGGACAGAGGATTTTGTGTAAGATCTGGTTTGTGGTGGCGAGCTCTTGAAGCAAAACACATAGGACACAACGACATGTCAATTCGGACGAGCAGGCGCGGGGTCGTACCTGCTGCTGCCGGTCTTGGAGTTGGTTTCGTACGACAGGTTGGCGGACTGCATGGAGAAGTAGAGGAGCTCCTCCGGCGTGTGGTCCACGATGGACAGCCCAAACTCGTCCAGGCTGAGCAGCACAAACATTTTGCCCCCGCCGCTCTCGTCCGCAGCCGTCATGCTGGCCGCCTCCGCAGCCCTGCACGATGCCGACAGGGCGCTGCTGCTGCTGCTGCTGCTGCCGCCCAGCGCGCCGCCCGGCGACATCACCATCGCCCCCATGGAGTCGCAGGGCTTCCAGTCGGAGACGCGCACGCACACGACGCGCGCGGGCTCGCGCGTGACCGCCACGCGCAGCGCGGCGACGGGGCCCGCGCCTCCCTGGGTGGGAGGCTCGTGCTCGCCCTCGTCGTCGATGGGCACCTTGCGCGCGGTGGCGGGGTCGGCGCCGTCCACCATGAGCTCCAGCAGCCGCTCCCGCTGGAGGTCCTCCCATGCGAATGCAACAGAGGCGCCCGCCTGCAGCTGCTGCCACGACTCGTCGTTGCCGCCCGCCTGGCGGAAGCGGATCGGCAGCAGGATCGACCGGTTCTCGATCCTGCGCCAGAGAGGGAGAAAGACAAGCGCACACACACACATACACACACACGCACGCACACACATGCGTGAGCGCGCGCACGCAGGCACGGATATAGGAGACCCACAGACAGTGATATTGTAGGAGCTTCAATCGCGGTTGCGCTCATCTGGCTCGCCAGGCTGGCCATGACTGACAGGACAGTGGACCGGTGAAACTCCGTGACAGTCCCCAAAGGGGGGGGGGGGGNCACAGAAACCCGCTTCTATCAACTGGAGCCATTACCGGGAAAAGCTAAACCCTAAAGTGGTGGACATCTTCAAGAAGTCATATGAATGTAGGTGACATGCTCTGTGTTGCAGCTACCCGTTATAGCGTAGATGGGTTATGCTTTGTGGATAGTTATGGTCGCTGTGCCCATCATATTTTATTCACGATCAGTAGAGCTGTTCCACATGGCCTCCAAGCCACGTATGGTTAGCTCAATAATGCACTGTTGACATACTGAGAGCAAGAGCAAGCGGCCGCTTTAGCTTTAGGTATTGGGTCCAGTTTGCTGTGGCCGAACTCAGTGGGTGCTGTTTCTTTGTGCAGCATTGAAGATTCCTGAATATGTTGACAACTACACCCCCAGCTTCCAGAAGGAGCATGCTGACCTGGTAAGAATTCACTATGTCTGCATGGTGCTTCATTAAGTTGAGATGGGAATAGTCTCAAAACATCTGGAAACCTAATTGCCAGTCAACGTAGGAAGATGGGAACAGACTATGAATTGTTGAGGAACCAAATGCTAGTGAACTAGGTATGTTCCAGCCCCTCTTTGTATTTCTGGTACCTGATCACTGGTTGATTCTCTTGCCTAGGTCCTCAATTCTAGTTTCCTATTCTTGACAGGTGGCAAAGGCCGCTGAGGCGGAGGAGTTCTCCAAGAAGGAACTGGGGCGACTTAAGCAGGAGCTGGCGAAGGTGCAATCTCAGAAGGTACAATAACGTAGCATTCCTCAAGTCTATTTGTGCTTTGCTCCGCCCGCATCGTACTGCATTGCAGACCTCGAATAAATTAATACACACTCAGAGTATCAAATCTGCTTGTGCCTTGCATGATAAGGAACTTAGCCTTGCAGCCGACAGAAGGTAATAAACCCCCAAGTGAAAAGGAAGAAAGGATGGCATGGACATGGAAGTAGTCTCTGAGGCCACATCCATTTGCACGATGGGGGATTTGCAGGAGGCCTTGGCAACTGAGACCGTTGATGACTATTTCAAGAAGAACCCTGAGGTAAAGGCAAAGATTGACAAGGAGATTGAGAACCAGAACTGGGGTTACTAGGGCTTTTCTTCAATCTTTGTGTAAAGCTGAATCCCGGGAGACCGTTAGCATGCATTGACTTGAGAATTGAAGATTTAGTTTGTTACTGCTTTGTTTAGGCCATAACATTCAAATGAAGTTATGACCAGTTGTAATATTAGTGCCCAGTATTTTTAAGGTTGTAGAAGCTAAACTCCGACAAGAATGTTGCAGAGCTTCTGACACTGATGATACATTTTAGCACGTCTGAGCTGCTCTCTTACATGTCTGCCAGGTGCTATTTTTCAAAAAATTCATGATCATTTATGGTGTCAGTGCACTCAGTAGGTGCCCTTTTTGTAGGAGCTGGTCAAATTGCAATGAGAAAAATCATGACAATATGACCGTCCACTACATGTGTGGGCTCAAGTCTTATATATGCACCATAAGCTCCTTCAGCACTCATAGCTTGATATATAGACAAACATGGCACATGGACACTATCTTGATCTGCATGGTGCGCAACGTGCAGTGGTGCAAGAAATTGACGATAACTGGTCATTAAGTTGCGCACCACGCAGATCAATCTGCAGGATCTTAGTTGCTGGAGATTTTTCAAAAAAGGATTCATCATATGAAAACAATGAAATGTTTGAAGTGTATTTATTTCACTGTCAAATGGATAGATACTAATATATGCGCACAGGCAGCAGACTTCATGCAAATTTGGTACGAGTAATACAAACGTTTGAGAGGTTGACCAAGCAACGACTTAGGCCTAGCAATGAGTCCCGCTACTGTCAGCTTTACACAACAACTCCGAAGGCTAGAGTCGTGGGTGGCTGATCATGGTCTCGGCGCGCCAGGAAAGTGCGAGCATCATTCAGTACCTGCCACATGCTACACTTCCACAGAGCAGCACCTTTCCGATCGCGCCAGGTGGGCTGCTTACTGATGTCCGCAGGAGCTACACAATCTTTGTGGACACAGCGCACAACCAGCCTGTCAGGCTCATAGTAATCAGATACTGCCACGCAACCCAGGGCCACAAAGCCAGGCGGCGCCCTTGGCATCCATATCGTGACAGGTGTCTTTGCGCCACTGTCAGTGTCTCTCCAAATCTGGCCACAAGAAGAGACGTTCTGTCAGTGACTGCAGAAGAATAAGGAATGAAGTGACTACGTGAATCCCAACTGGTCGAAACACTAGGGCAATAACCTTCCACCAGCCACAGAGGCTAACATGCCAAACGCCACAGGGAAGCAGAGGGGCATTAAGTAAAAACAAAAGCATGGGAGTTTGTGAGTACCAGGTCAAAGCCCACGGGCGGAACAAACTTGCCATCGTTGTCATCGCGGTACACCATAGCCTTCTCTGGTGGCTCATACCCCGACCGCACGAGGTCCCCGACTGACACGTGCCTGTGGTACCAACAACAATGTAAGGTGACTTGAGGAATCAAGTCTCGATACCAAACAATTGACTTTTGGCAATCCAACCACCAACATGCTGCCCCATGCATTCCGGTCTATGCAACATGCTGCCACCTGTCCACCTGTCACATCAGCAGAGTACAAAGGAGAGCTCTCTTACCCTTCAGGAGGAACGGGCCTCCAAATGGACACGGGAAAGCTGTTGCTCCACACAGCCCCCTGCAAATCAGCAGCAGCAGCAGCAGAAAAATCCTATCCTTGTCAGTAGCTATTAGGTCTTCATGCAATCTAGTCCATACACGTGGCCACCTGCATGATACTACCGGTCGAAACAACTCTCCAGTCCCACACGGACATAGAGCAGTAGCAGGAGGAGGCCAGTAAAACTGAAAGAGGTGGTGGGTACCTTGTCGGACCACACCAGCTCAAAGGTCTTTGTCAGCTTGCCAGCCCTAGCCAGGGGCTCCTTGGAGCTAGCACCAGCACCCGCACCAGCACCAGCAGCACCGGCACGGGCCTCTGCCATGCTGACACCTGGGCCCCTACTTCCTGCAGCAGCAGAGGCAGCAGCAGCCGCCCCTGCTGCAGGCGGACGGCGCTCTCGAGCCACCTGGCCGTCGTGGGCGTCCTCCTCCAGCATGACCTGGCCAGCGCCCCCCACCAGCGCTCCAAAGGTGGCCATGACAGGAACAGCCACGGGCGCAGCAGGGCCGGCCAGCAGCCCCAGCACGGCGCCCGAAGCGGCCCCGGAGGCAGCCCCCGCATATGGCCGGCTCTCTCCCCGCCTCAGCTTCGTCTGCCCCCACCCTCACAGAGCTCGCCCCACATGTCAACACTCCTGCCACCGCCGCACTCGAGCGGAGAAGCACGCGGATCGAATAAAATGAGAAGTTGCGACACGAGCAAACAAAATCAGCAGTTGCAGCAAGATTCGTATCATAGTGCCGCCGCAGACGGCCTTGCCTAGCCCACAGAATGCAGGAGGGGTGAGAGGGAAAATAGGGGGAGAACGGAGCGGGAAGGATACAGGTAGGGGGCGCACCTGAGCCGCCACCGTGGCGCGGTCGGGGCCGTATTTCTGCATGGCGCGGTGGATGGCCTCCTTGATGTCCGCGGCCTGGCTGGTGCCAGGGTGGCAGCTGACGGTGCGCGCAATCTCGCGCGCCTCGAACAGGCGGGTCTCCTGCGACCAGTCGCGCAGGTGCAGCACGAGGCGCGAGGGCGGGGACCCCGGCGCCTCGTCCTTGGCGTGCTTGAGCTCCGTGGTCATGAGCTCCTCCCACGGCACGTCCCACACCACGGAGCACGGCTCCTTGAGCAGGTCCACGCGCTTCTGCCCCATGGCCGCCGGATGCTGCGCGCCCGCCGACCGCACAACCGCCCCCCCGCAACAAAGCAAGGCGAGAAAGACTCGGTCAGCCGCACTTCCCCTTCTCAGCACACCCGGTCACTACTGCCAGTGCAAGTACCTGGCAGGCTGCAGACAAGACTACGAACACCGACGGCGGTGGAGAGGAATTGCCCGATGCAAGTGCAGGTGGGAGAAGGAGGTCCAAGCTCTTTCGGAACAATACCTTACAGGAAGGCAGCCATAGACATGCTCCTTGAAGCGTGCCCGTAGTGTATGTGCAAAAGTAGCACAAGGCTCGCAGGGCGCCCGCATGCACGCAAGGGTGGACCTGCCCGGAGTGAGCTGGAGAAGGGGCAGCCCTTACCTGCAGGAGAATGACGCGGCGGTGCGTGATCATGAGCGTGTGGCGGCGCGGCAGGTTGTGGTGCTCCTCGTACGCGTCCGTCATCGCAAACTTGCCGCGCTCCTTCACGTCAAACAGCGCCGACCCGAACAGGGCGCCCCGTTCCGCCAGCTGCAGGATGGCCTGCATCCTCCCCAGAGGTAGAGAAAAAGCACACAAGACACCCACACCCAGCCCTATGAGCCTTGGGTCACGTCGAGGGGGACATAGCAGCATAGCAGCTGGAGCCCGGCACAGCCCATGGCATGTACCACTCTGCTGCCAGAATGAGACCGGGTGGTGTTGAGATTGCGTGCTGCAGTTGTTCTCTTGCCACGGTGTTTCCCCCCCTCGCGGGAGCAACGAAGCAAAATAAGCACCAAGTCCCCCCCACCCACCCACCCACCCACCTTCTCATTCAGGGGCCGCCACAGGCACACAGGCAGGCGGGTAGGCAGGCAGGCGGAGGGGGAGGAGGAGGGGCCTTCAAAGGGAGGGGGAGGGGGGGAGAGGTGAAGGGAAAGGGAGAGGAGACGGGAGGAGGACAAGGGGAGAGCGCAACGCACCTGGCCGCGAGCGGAGTAGTCATCGTAGGGGCGGAGCACGTTGTCGCCGCGGATGGCGCGCGGCAGGCGGCGGCGCTCCAGCGCCAGCTTGGCGGACATGGCGGCGGAGAGCTTGAGGCGCGTGGCGTTGACGCCGTCAGCCGTCTTGGAGACGAGGTCCAGCACGCCGCTCACGGGCTGCGCCGCCACGCCAATGAGGCCCTTGCCCACGCCGGACATGAAGCCCTCCACGCCCTGCGAGCGCGCGCCCTCCATGGGCTTGGTGACGATGCCCGTGACGCCGCGGAAGAGGCTCTTGGCCAGCGCCTCGCCGCCCTCGCGCAGCCCGTCGCCCAGCCCCTCCACGTTCGTCTTGCTCTCCTGCCGCTGGCGGCTGCGGATGAATTGCGCGTCCATGGAGAGCGCAGCCACGCCCTTGCTCATGTGGCCCAGCGCGGAGCTCGCGTTGCCCAGCACGTCCAGGCCCGACAGCAGCTGGAAGGGCTGGCTCAGGAGGTCGTTGGTCACGCTGCGGATGGCAGCGGCCTGCAGCTGGCTCTTGGGCATGCTGATGTTCTCCCTCACCTTCTCCGAGATCCGTATCTGCACACGCGCACGCCCACGCACACGCCCGCGCACATTGTCAGGGCCCCCAACTTCTCATCCCTCCCCCTGGAAAGAAGAATGCGCAGAGGCGAGCCTCCTTTCCCAGAGCGTGAAAAGAAAGACGACTTGGAGGTGGATCTACTGCAGTCAGAATTGGCAGCCATGAGAACTCGCCGATTGGGCTGGACTTGATGACGGATGTAAACCAGCACGCACGCTGGCTGTGAACGTGGTAGAAGCACGCTCATCTGCAAGAACGTGCACAGCACGCTGCAGGGGGCACAGCGATGGCAACGGAACGAAAGGAGCAGGTAGAGAAAGTGGGAGAGGGGGAGCGCACGGGCATCTCATCGGTGTTCCCCAGGGACGTGACGAGCGTGGACCAGAAGCCCAGGATGTTGCGGGGCCTCTGCGTGGGGGCCATGGCCAGCGTCACCTTCAGCCGGCCCTCCGACATGTGGAACAATCTGCGCACCCCTCACGCCCGGTCCCGCCCCAAGACTCTCCTTCAGCGCACTCCCTAGCACCAGAGAGGATCTTCCAGTGCGTGCACGCGCTTGCACACACAAAAACCCCCTTTCCCCCCCCATCACTTTGACACATGCGCAAAACGCATACATGCATGCACACATGCACACATACACATATACACGCACGCACTCACATACAAACACACACAGAGAGAGACAGCCACACCCACACCCGCGCTACGCTGCGGGGAAGAAAGTGCAGAGAGGGGAGGTGGCGTGGTGGGTGGTGGGTGGTGGGTAGATCAGGCCCTACGTGATGCGCACGCGCGGGTCCACGGCCACGGTGGTGCTGGCCACCTCGCCGGAGGACAAGCGGCCCAGATTGAGCTTGCGCAGCATCGTGTGCAAGCGCCAGATGATGGGCTCGTGCACGTTCACCAGCCACGCCGCGCTCGGCATCTGCACACGACAGCGGCCGCCGCCGCAGCAGCAGCAGCAGCAACAGCAATTAGTGCTCAACAGAGAGGGACTGCCAAAGTGCCGACATGGCAATTTGGGAGGCGCCAACTACCAATAACCCTGAACCACAAAAAGAAATACCCTGGCCCACATCCCCTCCTCCAGAGGGGCATCAGCCAAGTAGCCAGCACTCATATCTGCAGCCGCAAGGGGGGCCTCTAGGATAAAGACACCCATCTAGACTTTGGTATGTGTTTTAAGGAGGACAAGACTGTGGTATATGTTTTAAGGAGGACAAGGGCGGGTATGGACCATGTGCTTGTGCGTGTGCTCTTTTGCCTGTGCGTGTGCATGGGAGCATGTGTGCATGTGCTCTTCTGTGTGCATGTGTATGTGCGTGCGTGCGTGTGTGTGTGTGTGTGTGTGCAAGCGCAAGCGCGTCGGGCGTGCTAATTAATACCTGGAGGCCAATGAAGCGGTACCACTGCTCGTCGCTGGTGCCCACATCCTGCGACGTGAGCGACAGCTTCAGCACGTAGTCCTGGCGCACGCCGGCGGGGCTCTGCGGCGCCAGCAGTACCGGCATGGCCGTGAGCGATAGCTGGTTGTCTATCTGCATGTGCCCTATGCGCACCTTAATCCTGCACACACACACACACACACAAACAGTTGGTACATATTCTACATGCGTGACTCCATACCAAGCGCTTTCGAGCAGGATGTACGCGACTCAGATACATGCCCCAGCATTTCCTCCTGCCAATGAGGCACACACTGAAAGGACATCACAACGGCCCTACAGCAACATGATGAAGACACAAACTGACTGCATGGGAGAGGACAGAGGATTTTGTGTAAGATCTGGTTTGTGGTGGCGAGCTCTTGAAGCAAAACACATAGGACACAACGACATGTCAATTCGGACGAGCAGGCGCGGGGTCGTACCTGCTGCTGCCGGTCTTGGAGTTGGTTTCGTACGACAGGTTGGCGGACTGCATGGAGAAGTAGAGGAGCTCCTCCGGCGTGTGGTCCACGATGGACAGCCCAAACTCGTCCAGGCTGAGCAGCACAAACATTTTGCCCCCGCCGCTCTCGTCCGCAGCCGTCATGCTGGCCGCCTCCGCAGCCCTGCACGATGCCGACAGGGCGCTGCTGCTGCTGCTGCTGCTGCCGCCCAGCGCGCCGCCCGGCGACATCACCATCGCCCCCATGGAGTCGCAGGGCTTCCAGTCGGAGACGCGCACGCACACGACGCGCGCGGGCTCGCGCGTGACCGCCACGCGCAGCGCGGCGACGGGGCCCGCGCCTCCCTGGGTGGGAGGCTCGTGCTCGCCCTCGTCGTCGATGGGCACCTTGCGCGCGGTGGCGGGGTCGGCGCCGTCCACCATGAGCTCCAGCAGCCGCTCCCGCTGGAGGTCCTCCCATGCGAATGCAACAGAGGCGCCCGCCTGCAGCTGCTGCCACGACTCGTCGTTGCCGCCCGCCTGGCGGAAGCGGATCGGCAGCAGGATCGACCGGTTCTCGATCCTGCGCCAGAGAGGGAGAAAGACAAGCGCACACACACACATACACACACACGCACGCACACACATGCGTGAGCGCGCGCACGCAGGCACGGATATAGGAGACCCACAGACAGTGATATTGTAGGAGCTTCAATCGCGGTTGCGCTCATCTGGCTCGCCAGGCTGGCCATGACTGACAGGACAGTGGACCGGTGAAACTCCGTGACAGTCCCCAAAGGGGGGGGGGGGG
>WELA01003747.1:208053-228949 GCA_009602735.1 Mesotaenium endlicherianum
GGGGGGATAAAGGGGGGCAGGCACACCACTCAAGCTCACAAGCAGCGGCGGTAGAGACCATTCCACAGAGTGCAGGGAAGTGAGCGGCCTGGCAGGGCAAGGTGGGCTCACCTGTAGGGGCTCTGGACGGAGCCTGGCCGGAATATGACGTGCACGCGGGACGTGTCGGCTCCATTGACAATCTCAGCGCACACGACGGTGCGGGAGGAGCCATCAGTGGAGCGCAGGATAATGTGCATGGTGCCCTCTGTGTCAGTGCTGAAAGGGCGGCTCCACTGGTACCCTTCCATGCGCACCTGCCCCCTCCCAGAGCACCCAAGCAATGCCATCTAAGTGCCCGTACAGACATGCACGTGTGCGGAAGAAGGATTCTGCAGCATACTCACTCCCTGCGTGTCTGTTGCGCATCACTTGCTCCGTACTTCCAGAGGCAGACTTTAGCCTCCAGTGCTTCTCGTGTGCGCGCACGCTTGCGCACGCACACACACGCACGCGCACGTGCATGGAGAGGCACATGCATAAACATTCAAACACAGGTGCTTGCGTCCGCACGCATGCACGTGCTAGAGAGCGCACACCCACACACTCACACACACACAGACACGCACCTGGAGAAGCTCGGGCTCCCAGATGGAGTGCCAGCGCAGGGGTTGCAGCGAGGCCGTGGGGGGCAGCGTCTGGTCCTGGGCGCAGCTGCTCTGGCACACCACCAGCGCCTTGCCCAGCCGGTTGGAGTACACTGCAAACGGCTGCAGCCTCACCACCTGCAGCGCTCCAATGCACACCCCCACACACCCTCACACACACAGGGTAAGGCTCAGGGGTCCAGACCGGCACCTGAGCGATGAGAGCACCAGGAAAAGGGGCGGGGAGGGCTGCGGGTGCACGCATTGTGAGCCCTGAAGGTTTTTAAAATACCCCCCCCTTGCTGCCTGCTGGCTCTGCCGGCCGGCTGTGGACCGGTTGCTACACTTGCAAGCCGCGGGGCTGAGTAGGAATCAGTTGGCTGCTTGCTGGCTCCTGACTGCAGCAAGACTTAAGGCGTCAGAGGAGCAGGCAGAGGAGGAGGCAGGAGGAGGCAGGAGGGGGAGGAGGAGGGGGAGGAGCACCTTGGTGCGCTCGCCGAGCGTGGACAGGTCCATGGACACGGCCAGCTTCATGTACGACCCGTTGGGGTCCACGGCCTTCAGCTCCATCCTCTCCATCTGCCGCACCCCGCAACATCACGATTCATGATGGTGATGCATGCCAGCAGCGGCACACGCACAAACACAGAAACAGCGCGTCTCTGCCTACAAAAGAAGCATGCACATCCCGTTGTACACCGTGCACACCTAAACCAAGCTTGAGGCCCGAGCGGACCCCCGGAGCACCCGGACAAGCAGCACCCGCAGCAACAACAAAAGACAACAGACAAAAGCACAAGCAACAACTGCAACGACTGCAACTTAATATATGCTCCGGGCAAGGTGCACTCTGCGGAGGTACTCTCACGGCAACACTAATGGCACGAGCACAAGCACGAGCATATGCAGGTGCTCCACTGTAAGCGAGTGAGCGCCGCAGCGGCTCACCTTCTCCTCAAAGGACTTGAAGGGGATGGCGGAGCCAAAGACGCCGGCGGGGCTGAGCGCGACCGACAGCCCCGCGTGGGAGACCTGCGGGAGCGACAGCATGACAGGCCGCGTGCCGGCGGTGTCCTCGATCACCTCCAGGCTCTTCACTACCTTGTGGTTGGCAGCGGCCGTCTCGTCGCGCTCGGGCAGCTTGCTGGTCAGCTTGGCGGCAGCGGAGGCGCGCCCGGCCCACATGCTGTCCGGCTCGCGGGTGGGCCCCCCCGCCTCGATCTCCACCACGCGGTACGAGAGGGGCAGCTGCGCGTCGTTGCGCAGCCAGTAGGGCACAAACAGGCGCACCATCTTCGCCGCCACCTCGTTGCCCCCCATGTCGTTCTCCAGGCTCACCCGCACGCGCCTGCGCTCACACACACACACGAGCCACAATGTTGGGTCTTCTTACTGTGCTTCCTGGGGGGAGTAACCACGAGCAGCAACTGACGTACTCCAATGCCACTACAAATTATATGCGTAGCTTGCCGGCCTATCAGTTCCTTCATGCCGGGAAAGCAAGACGAAAGTATCAGCAGAGGAAAATAAGGGCGGGCACACACCTGTTGCTGTACGAGTTGACTATCCAGAAGCTGGCTGGGAGATCTGCAGCCCATGGGTCCGATATCAGCACAGCCTCCTGCGCCCCTCCCCAGAACAACACGGCGCCACCTGTCATCAGCCAGAAGCCCAGCCATATGTGACAAAGGGCCTCTCGTGGCAGTGTGTGAGCTCCCAAGCTGTCCACTCTGTCCCTCATCCGCCAACTCCAATACACATTCTTTCTCCCCCAGCACCCCTCTCTCCCCCCAGCACCCCTGATCATGGCCCGGGGTCTCCCCGCACCGAAGTGATGGCACGCAGGTGAAGGAAAGTTGCACTGAAGAAGCCACGCAAGTGAGGGCAAGCGGTGAGTGAGCGCCAACCTTCTCGGGCTTCCAGCCCCCCTGGGGGAGGAACGTGAGCAGGCACGGCCGCCGAATGTCAAGCGTGTGCACATGCACGCCCTCCCCAGGGTTGACAAGCCCATGGTGTCGCGAGATGGGCCGCCCGCCCGTGGTGTTCCGGGCGGGCCGCTCCCACACGATGCACTCGCCCACGCAGGGCAGCCGGTTTTCCAGCTGCAGGGGCGCGCGCACGGTGATGCGCCAGTCGTACACGGGCGCGGCCGTCTCGCTGTGCAGGCGCACGGCATCGGCCTCCAGGCACAGCCACCACGACGAGGACTCGCGCGGGCCGCGGCACTCCAGCAGCTCCTCGCGCTTGCTGGCCTCCTTGGTGCGAGCCAGCTCCGACAGCACAAACGCGTCGCCGTCGCTGCGTCGCGGGCTCCTTCCACTGCCGCCGCCGCCGCTGCTACCATTGCTGCCACCTGCGTCGGAGGAGGGGCTCGTGCCTCCTCCGTTTGCGGCGCCGCTGAGCTGCTGAACCACGCGGCTCCACGAGAGCTTGGCACCTGTCGCGCTTGGGGCAGGGCGCACCTGCAGGCACAGGTTGGAGCGCGGGCCGAAGCTGCCCCAGGGCAGGGGCAGGCTCGTGCCCGGGTCCACGGTGCCCACCAGCTGGCGCACGTCCTGCGGCGAGCCGCTGCTCTCGTTCTCGCGGCTGCGCACAAGGCGCCGGCGGCGCGCAAAGTCGAGGGGCCCCTTGGCCCCCGCCTGCGCGGTCGCCAGCGGGCCCGACTTCATGCTCTTGAAATCTGGGCCGTAGAACCAGCCGTCGGGGTCGACGGCGGCGTTGGCCCTGTCGACCTTCCACTGCGACGTCCACTTCCATCCCGATAACGCTTTGCTCGGCAACTCCTGCAAGGATGATGCCCTCACTCCCACACCACCATCCACAGCCCTACCCATCCATCAGCTCCTGTGGTAGAAGCTGGAAGCCAGCCCTCAGTGAGGAAGAAGTGACATTGAACAGGGTTGACTCGACGCACCTGAAACATTTCCAACAGTTGCAAGCTTTGCCAGTCACTTGGAGAGATGTGCAGGGGGACAACTTATGTGTCACTTAATTGGCAGGCAAAACAAGCGGGGATCAAGGAGTATGCCCCCACGCGGGCATGCACGCACCTGAAGGTTGGAGGCCAGGTCCAGGGAGGAGAAGCGCGAGGGGTCGGAGGGCATGAGGTAGCCGGCGCTGCCCCAGCCCATGAGCGGCTGGTAGCGCTGGTTCTCGTACACCTCGTCCACGCGCGCAGCGCACGAGCCACCGTCCTCCACGCCCACGAGCGCGCGCGGGCACACGCACACCTCCAGCGGCACGTCGGTGCAGTTCTGGAGCACCGCCAGGCTGCGCAGCGCCACGTACTTGAGACCGCCGCGCGCGCCCGACTCCAGCGCCAGCGGGCGACCGCCCACGTGCATGGTCACCGTCATCACGGCCGCCACCGAGCGCAGCGCCGCCCAGGGGCCGCCGTCGGCGCTGCGCAGCTGCACCATGGCGTCGTCGTCCGCGGCGTCGTCGCCGCCCATGCTCTGCAGCACCGAGTGCGCCGTCTGCACGTGGCCGTTGCTGCCGAGCGTGAAGAAGTTCTCCGAGATTACGACCGTGCCGCCGGGGCTGCGGCCGTGCTCCTCCTGCTCCCGGCCCTGGTCCTGGTCCTGCTCCTGCTCCTGGTCCGGCAACCCTCCGCAAAGTCCCCGAGTTTTGGGAGCGTGTGAGACGCACAGAGCATTTGAAAGAGGAAGCAAGGAGACGTAGCGTGTGCATGGAGCGGAGAGCTCTCCCGGGAAGAAGACAGTCGCGCTGATGGCTCACCGTTAGGATGGGCTGCAGCGCAAAAGCCTTGCGCTCGGCGTTGGCCCACGAGGACTGCCCGATGGCCAGGGCCGACTTGACGTGCTCCCAGTTGGACTCGTCCTCGCTCTTCCCGTTCATGGGTATGGCGGTCTCTGCCAGCGCGACACCTGTGATGGCCCAACCCTCCCCCCACTCGTCAGAGCTGTCAGATAGCGGGCTCAGCAGCCTCTTGCCAGTCCCGCACACTCACACGCACTCACTCACACACACATAGAGAAGAGCCTGCGGCCTCTCACCAGTCCCGCACACTCACACGCACACTCAGACACACAGATATACACACATAGGAAAGACAGGGTTGATACAGATTCAGGGGGGCAAGGCAGGCCATGAGTTGTGACACCAGCTGTGCTTGGTGGCATGCGCCAGAGCAGGAGGAGTTGCTGAGGAGTGGAGCTTGTGGGACCCTCACCCTTGCCAGCGCAGGCTGCCTGGTTGGTGAGGACGAGCTCCAGCTGCGTGGTCTCGTCCTGCGCATTTCGGCCCCGCCCCCGCCCACGCCCACGCCCACGCCCACGCCCACGCCCACGCCCACGCCGTGTGCAGCAGCACTCCAGCAGGCACATGAGCTCCACATTGTGACGAGCAAGATCGTTGAGCTACTCATGTGCATACGCGTGTAGAGTTATGTATGCATGCATGCGTGGAAATGTGTGCCGGAGAAGGGTATCCACGCATATGTGGGCAAACTTTCATCACCTTGCAACTTACCGTATCACGCCAGGAAAAGGACTTGAAGCTCTACACTAGAAAGAACACCATCAATCGGAAAAGGAAAGGAACAAGGAGGGGGAAGGGAGGGGGGGGAGGGGTGGGATTGCTAGGGGGGCGGAACTAGACAAGGGGCAGGGGCAGGGGTAGGGGCAGGGGGCTCACATGGGATGGGATCTCAAAGATGAAGACCTCGTCCCAGCAGGCGCAGGCGGCGCCGGACTGAATGTCGGCCCTCGCGATGGGCACGCCGCGGGAGCGAGCCGTCTGTGGCATGAGCTTGCCCTCGGGGGCCGGCTGGCCCCCCGACGCTGCCACTCGCAAGTGCGCCACCAGCTCGACACCTGTCACGTCGTCCTCTAGCACCAGATTCTGCGCAACCCAAAGGGACAGAAACGTCTATGTTAAGCGTCATCAATACTTGAGGGCACCAGCAAGCATAGAATATTGCTACGGGGTCTTCTGCCTTGGCTCAGGGCAGCCACCCTTGTAAGCCCACCCTTGCCATACCAAGAACAGGCCCGCGCACTAAGAGACCAAAAGGATTTTCGTGAAGGGAGGTGACTATTTAGATGCAAGATGGGGCAGACAGGTGGCCCGTTGCCAGGTGGTTTCAAGGGAGGGGAGTGAGAGAGAGAGGAGATTGAGAGAGAGAGAGGGAGAGGGAGAGGGGAAGGGGAAGCAAATGGGAGAGGGAGAGGGAGAGGGAGAGGGGAGAGAACGGGAGAAGGAGAGGAGAAGGGAAAGGAAGACCGAGGGGGAAACACGGAGCTTAGAGAGAGCGGGAATAATGGAAGGGAAAGGGGGCAAAGACGTGCGTTTGTACCTTAGCCTCGATGAGGCGAACGGCCATGAAGCGGCGGAGGGCGCGCCTCGGGGCAATCTGGTTGGACGGCTGACTGCTCCTGTAGTGCTGCCTGGCGAGGGGCAGCGAGGTGATCTGGCCAGGTGGCAGGGGGTGAGCGGCCGTAAAGCGGTCTTTGGAGGTGCTGGCAAACAGTGTCTCCCCCAGCTGGTTGTCCAGCAGGAGACGCAGGCTCTCCTCGTTGTCCAGAGCGGCCGTCTCCTCCACCTCCTCTGCTTCGTGCTCCTCCAGTTCCTGGCACAATAGTCAGCCCTCCAAGGCAAGCACCCCAGAGCTCCCAGTGAGCAGCAATGTCTTGATAACATAGCAGCAGGAGCAGCAGCAGCAGCAGCAGCTTACTGTACGGGTGCATCCGGAGCAGCCGGAGCTAGAGCAGCAGCAGCAGCAGCAGTAGCTGGTAAGTGGCAAGATGAAGGACAGTCACAGGGAGTGAGTGGGAGCTGCAGCAGGGGCCCCACCTGGCGGTGCAGAGCAGAGCGGGCCTTCTGCTCCACTTCTGAAGCCTTTGTCCATGCCAGCGCAGCGCCCGCAAGGGCGTCCACGCCGGCCGACGCCAGGTTGACGTTGACCACGGACGTGGCCGTGATGCGCACGTGCGTGCCTCCCCCCAGAGCGTCACTCACAGTGTCCCTGGACTCGTACCTGCACCCCACACCACGAGTGAGAGTCCTGTATCAGAGAGAACCACTAGAGCCGATTTCGAGAAACACGCGCACACACACACACACACACACACACACACACACACACACACACACACACACACATGCGTGCACATACACTCTCACGCACGTGTGCACGCGCAACCCCTCCGTTGCAAGGCTTCCTAGAGGCAGGAGGAGCAAGCTCAAATGACACACCAAGCATTACACGACTTGCCGAACTGTGCTGTGCTGTGCTTTGCTCTAATCCTTGCACTCAAGCAGCATGCTGGCGTGACAGGCGGGCTAGCAGGCAAGGAGGCATACTTGAAGATGCCGTCAAAGGGCTCAATGAGCGGCTCCCAGACTGCCAGCGGAGGGTTGTAGGTCGACGCGGCCACAGACGTGAACACCACGGCGTTGATGGTCTCGGGGCTCCCGTGTATCGCCAGCTGGATGCCCGTCACGGACAGGTCTGCCAGCGGTGTCAACTGCGCACGGCAGGGCACAGCACAGCACAGTGGGAAGAAGCAGTCAGATTATGCGCCACTTCAATCTGGCACCCCCCTCTTCTTCATCTTGCAGGAACAGTTGCCCGAGCATCACAGCATCCGTCATCGCACAGGCGTAAGTCACCGCCTGGCAGATGCGCATAAAAACAGAAGCCTTGAGAAACAATCAACAGCAGGCTCTTGTGAGCTTAAGGGCTCCATGCCCGAGGGGATGGGGAGGGGAAGGAGGAGAATGTGGTGGGGAAGCAGCAGCAGCAGCAGCAGCAGCGGCGGCGGCGGCGGCGGCGGCGGCGGCGGCAGCCGAGAACTGCCCAGAAGAGAGGGCGGGTACCATGCCACTGGAGTCGTCAAAGACGGTGAAGGAGACGCGGTTGCTCTTGATCTGCGCGTCCAGGTTGGCGGGCTCCCGCGGCTTCTCCAGCTCCGCCAGGCTGTACGCCATGCGCCACGGCGGCTTCTTCTGGCCCGCCTGCACCATGAACGTCCCCGCCTGCGCACATCTCACCACCACCGACCCACCCGCGTGCAGGCATGCACGCACGCACGCGTCAAGCACACACCTCACCACCCAATTGTCATTGGGATCCCTCAATTGAAAACCAAGCATCCTTCTGAATGTCTCTTCATCTGGGCTGTGCATACGCACAATGCTGTAACAAAATTCATTAATGTCTGTGGTTGCTGCATCTTAGAGCTTACAAGGTGCCAAGAGCAATGCAAGGAGGTCATCACGAGTTACAGTGGAGAAAGTTTGTTCAGGAGCGCTGCCATAGCACAGCAGCACATACACCAGGGAAGCAGCTACCTGTAAGGAGGAGCGGGAGCCCTTGCTCACCTGGTTGTCGACGGGCCAGATGCCAAAGGAGGGCTCCGAGCGCGGCGAGGGGATGCACGCCCACAGGGGCTTGCTGGCGAAGCTCTTCTGGCTGGCGAGGTCCATGCGCACGCATCGCACCGCGTCCAGGCTGGGGGCGTGGCTGCCCGGCACGGCCACGCAGCCCAGTGCGACGTAGCCAGCTGGCGCAACGGGCAGCCAGAAGGTGACCTCCTCCAGGCCGTGGCCAGGCGGCAGCTGGCCGCGCAGGGCATACTTGAGCGGCTTGGTGACGCGGTCGGAGGAGCCGGCCTCCTCGTCCAACACCACCAGGCCACTGTCGGGCCTCTCGAATCTGCCGCCATCGGCCCCCCCCCCCGCCCCAAACCCGCAAGCCCGTTAGTCCATTGTTCCACGCCGGAGACCACACGCCCAAGGTTACATGCTGAAGTCAGGTACGGGTCGCTGTCACTTGCATCCGGTTTGCACTACAGTGTTACCGAAATCTGCAGCCTATTGCACAATTGTAGTGAATCAGAATGGGAGCAAGTGGGCAACAGATGGTGGCACGCCAGGTCGCGTTCCACCAGACGGGTGGCCCTTCCTTCAGGAGCAATCCGAGAGGGGGGGCGCGCGTGCTGCACAGCGAAAGCACGCCGCAGCTGCGCTGGCGTGGGGTGCTCACCCGTCGACAACGATGTCGCCCAGGATGGCGTAGCCGGGCGGAGCCTGGGGCCGCCAGATGGTGACGTGGCGCTTGCTGTCGCTGCCCTTGTCCCACCAGATGCGCTCCAGGTCAGGCACCGTGAGGTACTGCCGCGCAGCTGCGGGCATCTTGGAGGAGGCCTGCCTCGTGTGCAGGTCGGCGCGGCTGCTGGCGGAGCGCGACTGTGTGGGGGCCCTGGACAGCTGCGCGCCGCCGCCACCGCCCTTCTTGTCGCTGTCGTCGTCGTCGGAGGCGCCATCTGCCGAGGTCCCGTACCGCAGGTCGGCGCGCAGCTCCTGCGGCAGCGCCCTGCCAGGTGGCTCGAGCCCAGCGCTTGCAAAGAACGTGCCGACGGAGTTGTCCACGTTCCAGATGCTGCCCTGCCTCTCCACTGCTGAGCCCCCGGCCTCGGACCATCTGCACCAACACTCTCGCAGGTGATAAAGATTTGAATGCCAAGACCTAAACAGGAGAAAGAGAGAGAAAGCACTTCCCACAGGCATTGCACTACTGTGCGCAGAGGTGCTTCAATCCCAGAGCCTTGCATCAGAAAGACCAGGCACGGGTTGGCCTGCAGGCAGTGGACTGAGATCAGCTGGCGCCCGAGTTCCTGTGTTTATAAGAGGGTGCAAGTGCACGTGTCGACGTCAGGGCTACTCACGAGTGGTAGAAGAGGCAGTCGCCGATGGAGCAGGGCGTGAGCAGATCTTCCCTCACGCAGTACACGGCACTCAGAGGGGGAGGGTTGGGCCCGCAGTGGGCCACGCAGCCGAGGGCCACGTAGCCAGCGGGGGCCAGGGGCAGCCACACGCTGCAGCCCTCGCCCAGGCCCTGCTCCTGCTCCTCCTTGTTGCCGCTGCGCGACGTGCCGGAGGGCGCGGTCCAGATGAGCGTGTACCCCTTGGGCTTCTTTACGCGGCGGTACCCCGTGCTCAGCGCAAGCACTGCCCTCGACGGCGGCGCCTCCCTGGAATGACCACAGCGTGCCACACGAGGGCGGGGGTGTCAGGCTCACTCTTCCCCAGTATGCCTCAAAAGAGGCAGGAAGGGACGGAGGAGGGGGAGGGAGATGGAGAAAAGAAGGGCAAGAGAGAAGGGAAGGCATATAGGAAGAGAGGTTGCAACATCCAGAAATCCGTGTCCTCAGCAAAGAATTCCTGCGCAATGCTGCACCTCTGCTACAGGAACATTACCGCAGTGGTCAAATGAGAAGGTAGGACATACCCGGCAGTGGCGCAGTGGCCGACGATGACATAGCCTGGCGGCGCCCTGGGCTTCCACAGGGCCACCTGCTGTCCTCCCGCTCCTCCTGCCCCCACCAAGAACATAGACGCAGCTCGCTTGCCCAACTTCAGTATCATTTATAAAGAGGGGTCTGCCCGAGATCTGCACCAAACACAAGGTCCTCTGTGGGGCCTGTTGAATCAAGAGATGCAGAATGCTGAGACGGTTTGCAATATGCGTCTCTCCCTCATTGCCCACAGGGCCTGCCCACAAATCCCGTCTTCATCAACAGGTGGAAGAAGAGAGTCAGAGAAAGAGTAGGAGGGAGGACGGACTGCGACAATGACAGAGCAGGCGTGATGGGAAAAGGGAGCCGGGGAAGGACAGGAGGGTGAGAGGCGGGCTGCCGTGGAGGATGCGGGTGCGCCACCTGTGTGGGTGAGCCAGATGCGGTCGTACGCCATGCAGGGCGCCACCGCGGGGCCGCCGCCCAGGCGCAGCGCGGTGGTGATGTCCGCCTGAATGCGCTGAACGAGGCGCACCACGTGCAGCGGCACGCGCGCGGCGATGTCGGTGGCCTTGACGTCCAGCTTGGTCTTGCCGGCCACGCACGCGTAGTCCAGCACCACGTCCAGCGGCTCCACCACCGCCAGGCCCGCTGCCGTCTCCAGCATGAAGCCGCGCACCGACGCCAGCAGGTACGTGTCCCCGCCCTTGAGCGCCAGCCTGCCATGCGGAGCATGCCTCCCATTCGCCTACCGGTCAGTTCTCCGCACTGCCCCTGCCCGTGCCTTTGATTCCCCTCCACCTGTGTGCGTGTACAAGAAATTAACACACACAGGCATGGATGCACAGACAAAGACACACACAGACACACAGACTCACGCACATCTACACATCTACACATTCTAGCAGGATGTACATTCTCTATACCGCGTCCCCATGTCTGCCCGTGTATGCGTGGACGTTAACATGGCCAGTGATGCCAAATAAGGAGGCAAGCAGCCAGAAGTGAAGCAGGGTCACGGCCACCACACCAAGTGGAACTCGTCAGCATGCTTGGAGTTGCAAGCGGCGGGCGGCAGACCCAGGCAGGCACTACTACTCACAGCAAATTGACGTCCATTTTGGCGCGCAGCAGCTTCTCGGGCCGCACGTTGAGGCCCACGGGCCACTTGGTGGAGTCGTAGAACGTCAGCTCCGGCGCCACCGCCTGCTCACGCCCGCCGCCATACGTCATGCTTCTCTTCTCCCTTCGAGCTCGAAGCTCGGCAAAAAGATCCCATGCACAACCAGCTTTTAAAATCCAGGTTGTGCTTACATGCTTCCCTCTGCTACAATTGTGTAGCGCACCAGCGTGAGGGGGAAAGACGTGACACTAGACCCCGACATGATGTAGCACCACAGTGTGCAGGGGCTCGTCGCAGCACACAAGCATCTGAAGACATGTGAAATGATATCTACCAACATCGTTCCCGCAAGTACTATATTGTGCCACCCTTTTTGAAGTCAGCAGGCTGGGTTGCCGGGCAGGCAGGGAGGGTTGTCAGCAGGCAGGGAATCAGCAGGCTAGGTTGCCACCCCACCTCTGCTAGCACAACTCCGTGGTAAATTTCATGCCAGGCAGTGCTGCTGCACACATCCCGGGCTCCACCAACACCAAAAACGCAGACCAAAGCGGGTGGGGGTACCACACGCACCTGGATGTCGACAGCAAAGTTCTGAGGAGGAGCGTCGGCCTTGGCGTCGTCGTGGGGTGCGTCTGAGGGGGCGGAGCTGGCGGCGCCCTGGAGCCCGGCCTCCTCGGCTGACACGCCCGACCCGTCCAGCACCACGCCGTCCTCCTCCGACGCCGTGTAGCTGCTGCCTGTCCCCAGTTGCACGCACTCGTCCAGGTGCAGCCCGTTCTGCTCCCTCGCAGTGCCCGACAAACAAGAGAATGTGGGGAGTTGGTGGGGGGGATGCTGTCTCATTGGTTGAAATCCCGCAAATGAGTGCTGCCAAGAAGGGACACACGTTGCAGAAAGGGGGTGAGGTCAGGCAGCAGCACGGAAGATATATGATCACCGGCGCGTACCACAATGCGGACGTTCTTGAAGCGCAAGTGCTTGCCGTTGCCCACGCAGACGAGAGGCGCGGAGGGCGCCGCGCACACGCCGGCCCCCGCGCGCTCCTCCAGCAGGCACAGAGCGCGGCCGCAGCCGTTGTACACGTACTCGTCGTGCTCCACGCTGTCGGCCAGCAGCTGCCGCTGGGGCGCCAGCCACTCCACCTCCTCCTGCTGCGCGTACTCGGGCTGCGTCAGCCGGATGTCGTTCTGCGTGCCGAGCGGGTCCTCGCGCACGTCGCGCTCGTCGTCCTTGCCGGCCATGGCGCCGAGCGTGGGCACGAAGAACTCGCCCACGGCCAGCAGGAAGTCGAGCGCCACGAGCACCCGCGGCCGCTGAATGCGCAGCTCCAGCACCTTCACCGTCGGCTTCATGACCACGTTCATGACCACCATGGTGAGCTGGCCGGGGCCGCCCATCTCGCGCAGGCCGTGCAGCGCGGCGTCCACGTCGAGCGCGGAGCCGATCATGAGCCGCATCTCGGGGCGCGCGCCCGCGCGCTGGTCCAGCACCGACACCTTGGGCAGCGTGAGCAGCACCTCCGACTCCTGCGTGGACGTCGCGCGGTACTCCACCCACAGCCCTTGGATCTGCCGCGCACAGGGCAGGGGCAGCAGGGGCAGCGGGGGCGGGGCCAGCAAACGCGCACAACATCGCGTCAGCCCAGGTGTCTTCCCGTCCTTTCCTGCGGCAAAGTCTTTCCTGAAGCTGGCCTTCCGTGTGGAACTAGATACAGCTGGCTGTCCACTATTCAGGGTTCAAAGTATCGCGGAGCTTATTGAATATAGAAGGAGCACAAAAAGGCACAGAGGGCGGAAGCGCGAGACCAGAGGAAGCCACCCATGCAACCAGGAAGTGCAGACGGGGGTTGACCTGCAGGAGAGCAAGCGAGGTGTCGCGAGGAGCGGGGCCGCTGAAGAGCTCCAGCTCCACGTGCTGGAAGTCGATCACCACGCGCATGGCAGTCCAGGTGGCGGCCTCCCGCTTTGTGCCGCCCACCGTGCCCGCCTCGCTCGCGGACTTGGGCAGCTCTTTGGGCGCCGCCGGCTTGGCGTCCTCGGCCGCCGCAGCAGCGGGCGGGGTGGTGCGGAAAGACGGGGGGAGATCCGGCGGCTCCGCCATGTTGGCCGTCGCACACTCTGTGGCCAGCGCGTACTCGCGGTCCGACATCACCGCCCTCACTTTTGTGATCTGCACTTGCAAAGCACAGCACCGCACCTCAGGCGAAGGCCTCTACTCTGTACGGAATTACTCAAGCGAGAGAGTCAGGAGGCGGAGAAAACATGTCCAAAACAGCAGAAGCGTCGAACAGGCACAACCTCTGAGCATTCTCTCCGAAACGCTGACATCACACAAACAAATGAGTGTCTTTGTGACTCAAGGCCTGTACCAAATTCCGCCACTTTCCGCGGCACAGAGCCAGCAGACATGTACTTCTCCATAAACTTGGAGAGAGCCCGTTGAGTAGGTTGTGTAAAAAGGTTCAAGGGACTGCAAGAGCAGGCAACGGGCATTGCGTGAAGTGTCAGAGGCAGCAAGCAGAGGGGAGAGCGGGTACCTGGATGTGCACTTCAGCCAGGGGCAGGCGCTTGTAGACGTCCCGCAGGGGGCGCTGCAGCGTGAACCGGACGCCTGCCAGCTCCTGCACCATGGGCGGGCCCAGCGCGCCTCCCAGCCCCACGGCCAGGTTCACGTCCCGGCTCTGCTCCCGCCACCACCCACCCAGCACACGCCCCCATTGCATTGGCAAACACCAATAGATGCCATGTAAGTGACGTACAAGGATACTGACAAGAGGAAGCATGGGCTTGTGAAGAAAGTCTGACAAGCCGTTCACTGAGCCATGAGAGGGGCATGAGGGACATGCGCGCGCGCGCGCGTGTGTGTGTATGTGTGTGTGCGTGCGCGCGTATGCATGTGAGCGTGTGCGTACGCACCTCGATAAGCATGGTGTCGACGCGGACTGCGGCTGGGTCTTCCTGAGAGCCCTTCCGCCACTCGATCTGATTGGACACTTGCAAGTGTCCCAGCTCCAGCTGCATGTAACTGCGCCCGCAGACACACACACGCACTCCAATTGTATTCAGGCCTTCTCCGCCTCCTGACAAGATATGGCTGGCTCAGCAGCAAGACTCAAACACACAGGGAGAGGGAGAGAGGTGCAGAGCAAGGGAGCAAGAGAGGGCGATAACACTGGTGAGAGCTGCCCTTCATGCTTGCAACTTTCGGAACAAGAACAATGCCCGCCGAGTAGTGGGAGCCAGCAAAGAGCAGGCACGAAGGCATGCGTCCCCCTCTCACGCCCCCCATACAAGCCAGGTGTCGGGAGGGGTCGCACTCTTGGCTGGTGGAGGTGCGTGGCATGATGAGCTGCGGCGCGTCCAATCCAATGTCCAGATGCATTCCCGGCGACCCTGCCAGCTCAGCCTGATGCATCATGCGCTCGATGCCGCCCTTGGCAGTCTCCACTGCAGCCTCCTTGCTGGCACCAGGTGGCGCCAGGGCCGTGAGATACGTCGTCAGCTGTACATGGGGCAAGCGCTTTGTGAGCACAGGCTCACCTCGATAACGAGCAATCATGCACCAAGACTTGCATATGTGCACAGTACAGGTGCTACAAACATAGCAGCTGGCACTTGCAGCAGCAGTGGCAGCTGAGAGCTGCCAGATGGCACTCCCCCTGCCATGAAACTGCTTGCTTCTCTTCCACGCCAGGCCAAGAAAAAAGCACGAGCACGAGCTAAGGCTTGCGAGAGAGGAAGGGGGGCGTGAGCGTGCCTCCTGGATGAATCGGTAGAGGAACACGATGCGCACGGCCGACAGCTGTCCCGTGACGCTGGACTCGTAGCCCGGGTAGTCCTCGTCCTCCTGACTGTACGTCTGGTACTCCACCTGCAGCAGCAGCAGCAGCAGCAGCACCACAGCCCACACCAGCTCGTGTGTGCATATCAAGCCGCAGACAGGCCTGTAACTGAGACTGCCCATACAAGATGGAGCGCCACGTCAAAAACTACTCTTGCACAGAACAAGTACTCCCAATAAGCCAGCAGCGAAATCCGATGTCCTTGTCTCTGTACCCCCAACTTCCAGGGCAGCAATTCAGTAACGTCACAAAGCTGAGGCTACAGCTGGAGCTGACATTGCGTGACAGGATTAACTACATGGCAGTGGGCCAGAATGACCTTCATGCACCCAGCAAGGTGACTGGTGGCTGGCAGTGGCGACACGCACATGAGGGAGGGGTGGCCCCAATATACTGGCTGGCTGAAACAGGAAGCTCTACCTGTACGAGGGAGGCGCTGGTGGGGTCGCGCAGGTCGCAGAACCAGCCCCAGGGGTGCTTGGGCCCCAGCAGCATGTTGCAGACGCGGAGGTTGCCCAGGGTGGCGCTGATGCACATGCCGGCCGGGAACGTCTTGACGTCCACGGCCATGCGCTCCTGCTCCAGCAGCGCAAGCTGTCCACCATCCTCCTTGTTGAAGTACATGCGCGCGCGCTCCATCTTCATGCTGAGCCCGAAGAGCACCCGCTGCCGGCCGGACCCCAGCAGCCCCTTCACAACCGTCTTCTGCAGGCCACCTGGCGCCGCCTCTTCGCTGCTCTCCGTCTCTTGCTTCTCCTCCTGTGCCTTCCCTGCTGATGCTTCCTCCTCTGCCTCTGCATCTGCCTCTGCCTTGGCTTTGTCCTCTGCTGCCGCCTTGCTCTCATCCTCAGCTGGCGGCGGCTCAGCTTTTCCTTCAGCAGCGCCAGATGGCTTGTCAGGAGAGCTGCCCTCACCAGCATCACCAGCAGCGGAGCTCGTAGGAGCGCTGAGCTGGCCACCAAAGTCCATGAGAGCTGCCACCGTGGGCCGGTTCACAAAGAACTCCAGGGTGGCCATGGCCACCGCCAGCTGCACACCCACCCACCCACCACCCACCAGACTCGACAAGATACTGAACACGAGGCACGGAGCATGGGCATGAGCATGAGCATGAGCCTGAGCATGCGGGTGAAAGCAGTCTTCTTCGACCGCCACATGGCATATTTGCGGCAAAATGGCAGCATGAGCTCCCTCTGCACCAGAGAAATATAGGTGCATTGAGAGGAACGGGAGAGAGCAGCGGCACAAGGGAAGGGAGCAGAGCATGAGTAAGACTGACGGCCCGCTTTGCTTACCTGCATGTCCACACCGTCGTAGTCCGGGGAGGCAGATTGGCGCATGGCCACTTGGATCTTCACAAAGTCGTGGGCATGCTTGGCCAGCGCCTGCTTCTGCTCGTCGTCGCTCTTGCCGCCGGCACCTGGCAGGAGCTGCCCTGTGCCCTCAAAGCTGGGCGGCCTGAGAGCCCCACCCCCCTCCTTGTCGTCCAGGCTTATATCGTCCGGGGAAAAGAACGAAGAAGACGAGCGCCTGTGCTTGTACCCAGAGGAGTGGTGGGGGCTGGACCCGAACGACTCGGGCGAGGAGGGGGGGGGGAGCTCCTGGGAGGCGTCCTCAAAGCTGTCGTCTTCTCCGTCGTCCACTCCTCCCTGGCTCTTCTCGGGGCTCGCGTGCGACTCCTCTTTGCCCTCCTCCGCTTTCTCCCGCTTCTCCTTGGCCGAGTCCTCATCCTCCTCCTCGGGCTTGTCGGAGAGCACGGAGCGCGCCATGTAGCGGCAGTTGCTCAGCTTGGGGCCCTGCAGCAGGTCCTCGATCTCGAGCGCGTGCACGCCCACGCCCACCACCATGTCGAACTGCCTCTGCAGCATCTCCACCTGCACACACGCACACGCACACGCGCACACACACACACGCACACCCCCTCGTGCGTGCGTCCCCTCTCTCAGAATCTCAATGTGTTTTCACTGAATCCAGCCGCCGTTGCCACAGATATGGCTGCCACTCTGTGGTCATTCCTTTGAAGCCCACTTCTCGGAGATCTCTATGATCCAACTCTTCAGGATTGGAGCTACAAAAGTCGAGATGATTGTGGCCGCAGTGTCCGCTATAATCGCGCCTTGCAAGGACTCTGAGGCTTTGGACGGCACAACAGGCGGGTGATGCTGATGCATGAAGCAAGACAGTAGTCACCGTAGGTCACCAAGCAACAAAGAGATGATCATGACCAAGCAAAGAGAAAGAAGAAGGGCGCTAAGAGGTACCTTGCCACCCAGAGCGCGGAGCTCGATGATGCTGGCCTCCTGCACCCCTTCACCCTGAGCTCCACAGAAAACACTTTTGTGAGATGCCGCGATCAGACAGTCAGAAATTCCTGCCACAGGGATAGATGTAGAATTTCACGGAAGGCAGTCTCTGCAAGAAGCACACGACTCGACAACTTGCTGAAGTACAAATCAGGGCCATTGGAAGCATGTCGTTGATTGAAAGTGCGTCAGGAGGAGGCGGCGTGGGGGAGAGGAGTAGGTACCTGGCCGCTGACGGTGATCATGAGGTTGTCCAGCACGCCCAGCACATAGAACAGGGGCTGAGTGCCCTCCACCACCGCCACGCTGGCCACCTGCTCCTCCCCCCCCTCCTCCTCGCCCCCGCCACCACCTTCCCTTTTGGCATCACCCTTCTCCTCCGAGGTCAGGGGCGGCTTGCTGTCCTCGTCCTCGCTGTCATCGCGGCTCTCCGGCACAGTCACGCTAGACCGCCCCTGCACACACAGAGACGAGGGCCGCGCAAGGAGAGCAGCGCACTTCAGTCGTTGGCTCTGTGTACTGCTGGTGGCGTGCTAGCTCTGAGCACGCAGAGCAGAGTACAACAGAGCAGAGATCAGCAAGATAGAAAGCAAACGGCACCTGCCCAAAAGCTTTGCGCAACATCTCCCTACTAACTGCACGCGCGCTGAGGAGTAGTCAAGCTGACAACATGCATTTCTTTGGTCGAGTGCGAATGAACAGATAGACGCAGGACAGTCAGGGGGGGCAGAGCCGCGAAGACTGACCGAGGCCTTGTAGATGGCGAGCATCAGGGCGTCTTGCCACGCGGCCTTGGCCTCCTCGCTGGGCAGCCTCAGCACTGTCGCCTGCCCCGGTTGCACCACCTGTTCAACTCCCGCACCCCCCCCTCTTTCGTCAAAAATTTACCCAGCCACAGCATCTTGGCAATAATCACAACTTCCCTTCGTTTCGCAGTGGTTCATCAGTGGAATAAGTGCAGCCTGAGGCACCTGAGGACCCTGGAGGGAAGAACTTGCAGCAGGGTATCATGCGATGAGCACACAGCGAGTGCAAGAGCCCGTGCATCTCTTAGTGTGCGTGTGTGTGTTTCTGTGCGTGTGCGTGTGCGTGTGCGTGTGCGTGCGTGTTGTAGGCAGTTTCATTAAATGCAAGCACATGCAGCACGTGGTGGAGCATAAGCAGCCTGCTGGTGAGGACGCAGGGGGGACCTTGTTGATCTTCATCCCGCGGGGGCAGATGGCCAGGACGTGGTCGGAGCCGCCGATCACGTCAGGCGGCACCTCCACCACCACCTTCGATACCAAGCTGCTCCCTCCCATGCAGCACACCGCACACAGCGAAAGCGCGCCAGTCAGCACACCCACCTGCCTTCTCGGATGCAAACGACAGCATTGCCTCCAGCTTCAAATTGAAGGGAGTAAATAAAGGACCAAAGATGGGACCAAAACTCGGGTGCAGAAAAGGACCCAAACGGGTCATGGGTGGCATTAAGCATACACACCTGATGCAGGAGCGGTAGGTGGTGGAGTGGTCCGACTCCAGCACATACAGGTAGGCCCCCGCCAGCACAGCCCACCTGGGCTGCCACTCCGCCACGGTGCTGCCTATGCCCTGCTCCCTCGTCCCACCCGCACACCCACCCACCCACTCCCGCGCACACCTCAGCCCTCAGCCCAGCAACTTCCCAGCCACAGAGTGTGCGTCCAAAGAGGCCCGTTAACTAGCCATTACCATAGCTCTGTGCGAACGCACGCGTAATGCCTGCTGCATAAACAAAGGCAGGAAATGCAGCAAATGCGTATTCACACGCATGGCATTTGTCAATGCTTGCAGGGAGGAGAGTGGTGAGGAGGAGGAGGACGGCGACATACGGCCCAGTTGAGGCACCAGACAGGGGCGGAGAGGTCGGGCTCGCCCCACGCAGGCAGCGCCTTCTCCTCGGGCCCGCTGCTAGTGGCGCCGCTGTCCTTCGCGTCGCCATCGGAGGACCCGGCCACCGCCTTCATGACAGCCATGAGGCGCTGGTAGCGCGCGGGCGAGATGTGGAAGCCCAGCTTGGGCAGCCACACGGCGATGCGCGTCGTGGGGTAGGTGGGGTGCACCACCATCATCTGCGTCCCGGCAGCACGTCCCAGGCGAGAGCCCCACCCGCCTGGCTCAGAGAGAGGGCAACTGAAGGGCAGGCACTGGCAGGACCACTCTAAGCCCCCTTTGCAGAGGGGACAGGTCATGTGCATGCTGAGAGCACGCCGAAGACCCCCTTCTAGGACTGATGGCGCAATCTTTTGATGCTTTCCCGCGTCTGAAGTACAAAAGGAGGCAGCAGATTCGTGCAATAAGGGAGGCGGGGCTGCCCAGACTGTTCGTCTGCGAGCGGCTCACAGCAGGTCAAGGGCACCGACGGTGAGGGGCATGCGAGACGGGTAGCGAGATGAGGCAAGCCCGACTGACCTGCTGAAAGACAGCAGCCATTTTGCAGCGGTCAAGCACAGGCAGTATAAGCCGCGCCGTCTGCTCGGTGGAGTAGCCGCCCTCCTTGGCAGCTGGCGTGCACGCCGCCGCCTTGACCTCGTGCAGGTGGGGGCCCTCGGCCCAATCGTACTCCCCGTCGACGAGAAACACCGAGATGTCGGTGCCCGTCAGCTTGAACTTTGTGTACAGCCCAACCTCGGGCTGCCCTGCGCCCTCCTTCTCGTCCTGAGCCAAAGTCACCAGGGGAGCGTCAGGAGAGCTTGCAAGGAGATGCACACCCCCTTGCCAACACCCGACATGGCCGTGTCCCGACAACACCGTGTCTTGGAGAAGCACACACACATGGCCAGACCAGCACAGGGCACTAGAAGGCATGATGCAAGTGGCACCTCTCAATGCAGCACATTGCAAGAGGCTTGACGCTTGTACCGGCACTGGCACTGGCACTGGCACTGGCACTGGCACTGGCACTGGCGCTGTATGGCATGGCTGCAGTGATCAAGTATGGCTGAGGGAGGGAAGGGGAAAGGGGGGACCTCGTCCGTGACGAGGGTGAAGTGACCCAGGTCAAGTAGCAGCTGCGGGCCGATGGCACCTCCGGCACTCAGCTCCACTGGCACGGCTATCTTGGGCGCATCCACATCCAGGTTGATTGAGAACCTGCACCACCCCACAGCCTCTCGACCCGTGTTGGCTGTGATGGCAAGTGCGTTGACGTCGACATGGACAAGGGGTTGCATATTGCTTTAACGTGTAGTCATTAGAAGTGCGAATACGGGTACAGGTATACTCTCTTTAAGCCTGAAACCTCCCTTGCTTGAAGCATCGTATGGTGCAAAAAGAAGGGCCTCTACAAGGACAGCTCTTGTGCCAAGAATTTATCTATCAGAACAGTCCTTTGAAACCACGCCCCCCCCTTAGACAATATGGCAATTTGCTCAACTATAAACCCCATACCCAGCCCAAGCCCCAGCCCCCAGCAAATTCCTTCTTAACTCCCCTCAATAAAAAGGTGAGTGATTGCCAGCAGGAAACAAACCGAGGCGCGCCTGCGTGGGCAGAGAAAGGGCCTCGGGCCGAGCGAACCTGGAGCGATGGCGCAGCACCGACTGCAGCTGCTCCTGGGCCTGCCTCCTCACATCCTCCAACTTGCTCTGCCACCCGCCAGCCCCGCACGTGCACTTGTCTTACACCTGTCAGCACGGCAAATCTCCTTTTCCCAGCCTAAACAGCTTCCACGTCCCATCCCTACAGAGACAGACAGTTGGGAATTTTGGGGGGGGGGGGGG
>WELA01003747.1:229356-239920 GCA_009602735.1 Mesotaenium endlicherianum
GGGGGGGGGGGGGGGGGGAACCCCAGGCATGTAAAAGCACAACCACGAGCACGAGGGAAGTACCTGGAGCGCGGCAGCAGTCTCGAGGGCCAGGCTTGGGGAAGCTGCCTGGCCACTCTTCAGAAACTTCTGGAACCGGTCCAGGCTCGCCCTCCACACCTGTGCACAACAGAAATCAAAACAATGAGAACTCCTGAAATGCATGCGCACGCGACGTAATCAGCTGGACTACGCCAGCTGTCAGCGCAAGCATACCGCTCCAAGCACAGCAACGGGAGGCTACGGGTGCTGATTTGTGCCGCGAGTATCATGCTGGATGGAGATAGGAGAAAGGGAGCGCAGCGTACGGTGACGTGGCACGACGAGATGGCAGCAGACAGCATCCAGTCCAGTTCGCGGTCAAAGGGCTCCTGGATGTACTCCGCCGACAGCGCGTCTTCTCTGCCCACTCTGCTCACACTCTGCTCCTCCTCGCACCCAGAGCCACACACAGACACACACACACGCAGAGAGAGAGAGAGAGAAAAGCAGAGACAAAGACAGATTGAGAGAGCCATTGCCACATTCAGCAGATAACTGATGCGTGAGAGGACGCCAATAAATGGCCTGTTCTTAGTGTTCTGGACAACAGCTTTCTGACATGCCACGTGCTTGACCTGGCAGCACGGGCACTCCAACGTCAGCACTTCAACAGCAGAGAGGGCAGGCCTGGTGGTGGCTCTGACCTGAATAAGAGTGCCCTCCGGGGCCGACAGCCCGTACTTGGCGAGGCGGAGCTCGCACCGCATGGTCTTGGTGAACATGCGTACGCCCGCCTGCAGCTTCTCAAAGGACCCGCAGAGCACGTCGCCGCCCTGCCGGTCGAGCGCGCGCAGCAGGTTGCGCTCCATGGTGACGTCCAGCGCCAGCTGGAGCATCCTGGGGTCGTCCTCCTCCGGCATCAGGGGGGACTCCTGCCCCGGCTCGTACTTGACAAGCTCGTCGATCTTGGCCCACTCCTCCTCTGTGAGCCCGCCCCGGCCCTCCAAGGCCTCCTCTTCCTGCTCCTCCTGCCCGCTCGATGGCGCCCTGCTGCCCCTGCTCACCCCAAGATCGACATTTAACCCTCCTCAGAACAAAAGGCGCAAGCAACAAGAGCAACCAACCACGGGAGCAAGTAGAGCCGGTCAGCCAGCCAGCCAGCCACAGCCTGCAGTATGTCAGCGATCGCAGATACATGAGGACTCCTTTTTCGCTGTCAGGCTCGTATAGAAAGGCAGGGTCGGCAGAAGGTGCTTGAGAGAGAGGGTGCGGACCATGCCCAGGCCAGCCAGCCGCCGCTCCTGGCCTTGCCCCCTCCCTGAGCGCCACGTGGCCGCAGCCTGTCCACGTGTGCGTGGGCAATCATCCTGCAGCCCCCAGGGCCCCCCACCAAGTTAGCAACTGTTTTGGACGAGTACATCCTGAAGTCCCTACATCTTTCTCAAGGCTGCCTGTCTTCAAATTGGCTTGAAGCGGCACGATCAAATACTGCACGTCTGGACGCAACAAAAAATAACAGACAAAAGTGTGCCAAGCTAGCTGACCCCCAAAATGGAATTGGGCCTATCAAATTCGGCCGATCAGTGACATGTTTGCTCTCTTGCAAGAACGCAAAAGGTAGAAATTGGACACCTCCAGAGGATGCTGAGGTCGTGGTTCTGGTTCAGCTCCTGGATCTCTTCGTCCATGGCTCTTATTTCTTCGGAGTCAGCAGTCACCGCCGTGGTGGCCTGCAGGGCCTGGGAGTACGTGTCAACGTAGCGGCGGCGCAGCTGGCAAAGGCGCTGTATCCTTGTCCACGATATCCGCTGCCTGCACAACCCACAAGGCATCGCCATCAGAGTGAGGCGATAGGCTCGCCAAGTTTTCTCGAAGTTGCACAAGGCTTCTTCACCCAAGAGAACCGGAGGGCTCAATTTGTCAGAAGTGCCGCTTGCTACGGTGACCTCAATCTAGACTCTCAACGCCTAAAGGCTTCTCCCAATAGGCGCTAAGCAGAGCTGATCACAGATTGCAGATTGCAATCAGCATATAGGGGAAGGTGTGAGAAGAGCAAGCATGACAGGAGCGAGAACAACAAGGCACAGGAGTCATATACACTGGTGTGCCACTGAAGTAAATTGAGTTAACGGGTGAGGGGGGGCAGCAGGAGGGACGAACCGCAGCTTCTGCTTCTCGTGAAGCACCGCCAGCCTGGCATAGCGCCACCACAGCGCGGCGTTGCCGCTCACGGGCACCGTCGGCCGCAGGCGTCCCAGCTCCTGCCTCTTGCGAATGACCGCCATGGCCTCCGCCAGGCGCACCACGTCCTCATACTGGGCCTGTTTGCACACCCTCTCGTGCCACATATCTATATGAGCGCAGTTGAGCCATGAATCCTGTCTAAACCCAGAAACCTGAGGTTCCTTCCTGGCAATTTCTGATCCCAAACTTCTATGAGTCACTATTCGGGCAGCAAAATGAGCACAAAGAACGCAAAATTCTGGGCGGGTGCATGCTTTGTATGACAACCCCGCCCTTTAGAAGGTAGGTGCAGGGTGAAGGGTTGACCTCAGAGATGGTGAGGGCGACTTCGTTGAGCACCAGCCAGGCAGTCTGGTAGGGCACATCCGGCTCCCTCTTGTCATGCTTTCCCTGCCTGAAGTAGCGCATGCGCCCCCCGATTGGCTGCAGCAGGTACTGCCTCTGCTGGCCCTCCTCTGCCTCCACATCCTCCCCCACGCCGGGCTCAAACCTCTGCCCACGCCAACGCATCACTGAACTGTTGATCAATCAGCTGGCAGCAGCGCACACCCTGCTGGTCAACATCTCTCTGCTTCTTGCACGCATGCAGAGCCGCCAATGCCTCAGAAGTGCACAAAATTGTGAGGCTGACGCGAGCTTGCAGGGATGGGCTAAACTGTCAAACACCCCTGCTTCAATGCATAGGGTTGAAACTCCTGCTTCATTATTGCTGCAAAGGGGACTTTGGCCAAAAAAAAACTTAGGGGGTGTTGGAGCAAGCTCGTGTTGCAGTCTGTGAGTAAGATGGGTGCTGTCGACGGTGTGAACACGAACCTGACTCCACTCGTCACCCGTGTAATCATCCCAGGGCTTGTCCGAGTGCCAGGGCTCCTCGTCACAGTTGTGGTACACTGCCAGCCTCCCCAGCTCCAATGCCTGCCAATACCTCCCCACCCACCCCCCTCAGGACATAATGGCCAGACCCTCTCCATGGCCATGTCACTGTCATGCGTCTCAGTGAACGCCCAGAAAGCCCAAACTTGCACGTTGAAAAGCCCAATGGGAAAGGTTCCCGATTTTATGAGTTTAAGTTCCTTTTGAGCTGTTTAGAAAGCCGTCTTAGCTGGAGCTACAGAGAGGAGGAGCCAGCTGAGATCGTACCTTGCGAAGCCTATCAAGGGCACTGCTTGTGACAAAGACTTCATTGCCGTTGTCATCGATTGTGAAGGCTGCCAGCTGTGCTAGAGTGACTCCTATGCAAAAGGGATGCCCCGGGTTGCTGCCACTCCCCAAAAATGGCTGCTGTCAACACTTCTTCCACACGCTTGGCATTTGTAGTACAATATTTCACTGCTTTAAGAAGGAATGGGTGGTAGCTACATGGAACACCGTCTGCTGAAGCATCTCAGGCGGTAAAGACTCAATTTATTCTACAGGTTCCTTCCTCAGAGCTGCACTCTAGGCAGATAGGAAGGGTTGCATCGGGTACATGCCCACGTGTTGTGTCACCAAGCCTGGGGCTCTGAGACTAGGCCCCGGAATCACAGACCAATCAGGCAAAGACGCCACTTGAGTTTCTGCTGCCCATGCAGCGAATCTCCTTGCAGTGGCACCCTACATGTTTGGCCCTACTTTACAGGATGGAGAAACAGATTCCATGAACTATACTGTGGGCTAATCCAGGAACATGCAGACCACATGCAGTTGAGGTAACATGGTGGCTCATCTTGCACGGGAGCAACACTTGTCAGGAAACAGAGCTCGTGTGCATGTAGCAATTCAACATGTGGCGAACAGGCTCCAAAGTCCGTAGGATACAGAACCCCACAACTTGAGCTCTGACCTACGCCCACTGTGAGACTATATGTAGTGGCATGATCACTGACCTGTAGGTGTCCTCGTAACGGATGTGAACATTCGTGATGGATATCTTAAGGTTGCCAACAACTGTAGCAATGAGGGACCCTATCCACGAGCTACCCTCCGCAGACTGCGCCCAGACAGGAAGCACAGAGTGAGATGGTTTGCAGCACTCAAACACGTGCATGCTTCTCGTGCCATCCACTTGTTGTGATCATGTAAGTGTCTTTCCTGCCCACACAGTCAACCCGGAGTAGCTTCTAGAAGTTTGTGAAGCATAATTCCATTTAGGTTGTCAAAAGGATGTTGCAAACCTCCTCTGGAGCTCCTTTGCGCTTGTCCTTGGCTGCCACAGCTGCCACCTCAGCATCCTGTGGTCCCCACAACAGAGTAGATGGCTTTCATCCACGTTACTAGAAAGGTCTTTGACAACAATTACAGATTTGCACTCGCAAAACTTTCATCCAGGTAGCTAAGCTGCCTGCCCGTGTAAGCAACCGGGGGAGCAAAGCAGAGAGTCCCACTAGCAACACCAGCAGCTGCAAGGCACTGGAGCTATGTACGTGACAGACCTCTATTTGCCTTCGAAGAGCTTCTTTCGTCTCCTTCTCGTCTTGTTCCTGCTCCAAGGAAGCCCCCAAAGCCGAAACTTAGCACCATCTTTTTGTTCTTGTAAGCATATGCTGACCAGACACAATGCTCGTTGTCTTGCATCCTAGCGTAAGCACAAGCCACAGTCATGGCAATAATGATCAGGCAGACGCAAAGCAGTAGTCAGACTAACCTTTCCAGCAGCGTCGGCATTTGCTGGCTCTGCAAGGATAAAGATACGATCCAGCAGCACAATGACCGGATCTTTGCCCAGCCTGTTCCATGGCACCTGCATCCTCTCACAAACCCGCTCTACTTATTATTTCTCCGTGAGTTGTCCCTGCTGTATGTCTAAGGTTGAGTTTTTGTGCCGCGACTTTAAGGAATGCTTCAAGTTGATGTAGATATCTTTTCAGAAGGCATTGTCCCACTTCCAAGATTTCAGATATTGGGCCGTAAGGAAGCTGACACAGATTTTCTGGAGACGATTTCAAAGGGCAAGTTCTCGTAAGCAGGTAAAAAATCAGCTCATTCCCTGCATGACGGACTAGACCCACCTTCAGTCGCACAGAGCCAAGGAAGCCCGCCTTCACAACTATAGGCAGATTGAGGCCATTCAGTGCCTCTGCCTTCAACTGCAGATTATTTAGCACCACATCACCTGCATGTGCATGTACATAACCTGTGCTTAGCTGACTAAACAATACCATCGTCAAAACAGGGAAAGATGCACAAGTTCACAGCGCATCTGACTCATGACTGTTTCATGTGAGTGATCAGTGAATTCCGTGCATGTGCAAGTGTACCCACGACTTATTATCCCACTGCATGATGTTAAATGCTGAGTCGGTTATATTCAACCCACTATGCAAGGACCTTGCCTCAGGAGGGAGACTCCAGCAAAATTTTGACTTAAGTCAGTCGAAGCTCTGCTTTAGACTTGTCTGGAGCAAATATTTAGTTGACTCCAATAGACTTGCTATAGAGCGGCACCTTGTAAGCAAAACATATAAGATAGGAGCTTCCTTCATGAAATTAACAAAAACTAATGTGCCGTTCTCAGCCTGATCAAACTGCTGTAACCCAAGTTGCATAACAGGCACATCGTTTCTTTGCAAGAAGCGTGAACACGCCTATTAAGCTGAAGAGTAGTATGAAACATCAAGCACCCCACCTTTCCAAACACTTATTTTTAAAGCTTCTTCTGAAAGTCCACGCACATATTGTCCTAAGTACTTCCTCAGCAGGTTCAGGACCTGCACAAAATTGGTAGTCACGAGTTGGCTTTTGCATATATGTATGGAAGACAAAGTGCTCGCTGGAATCAATAGAAGCTTTGATCTCTTACATGTGCCTCGAACATATTGCCCTTCTTAGTAGTCTTATATTGCGAAACTTAGAATCAGCTTACGCCCATGCCTCATTGGAAGTTCGTATGTAGTTCAACAGAAGCAAAAGCTGCGGACAAGTATGTTTATACACGACAACAAGTCTTTCTCCGGAACAAATTGGACGGGAAACGTCCGCCTAAAGAAAATTATGCTCGGTCAACTCGAGAGACAAAGTGTGTTCTTCTTGTTTTTATGGTCGAAGGTTTGGGAGTACTTTTCTCCCGCTACTTTGACTACCGTTCTACAGCTTGCAAGCAATAAAAACAGTAGGATACACCAGGTCCTCAGCTTTTAGACTTTCACCAGACGCAAATATTGCTAGTAAGAACACATTAAGCACATGGACTGACAGATGTCTTCACATGGCTGTGGCAGCTTGAAGTTGCGCGCACTGCATCACTATAAAACTTGAGAAGGAATATATATTGCTGGCATATGCCAAGTGTGCATAGCTCTCGACACCACTCAGCTCGAGCTTGCAACCCGAACGTTGAGAACGTAACAAGTGTTCTGTAAGTGCGCGTTGCTAAGTTGCGCGCTCGTACTTTTTGAACTCCAACGACGTCACTGACTCCTGTAGTGACTTACGGCCTGATTAGAGGGCACAAATCAGCGTTATACCCGATTCGACTGTACCCGAGTGTACCTGGCGGTACAATGCGTCCTTATTGTTGAAAAACGGACACGTTTTGTGGTTTACAGTGCATTTTGGCGGGCTGCTTGCTATCCAATTATTCGACGCTTGAAATTGGATTTTGACGAAAAAGTGAACAGCGTAGGTCAAAACTCAATTGTGCTCGAGAGGTCAATTGCGTTATCAGGGATCGACACCCACCTCCTACCTTACAATTCCGGAGTCATCGGTCGTGCCAAGTACCTTGGCGTACACGTCAAAATCGACTCGTCAAGCCCTTTCACTGTACTCCGTCGCGTAATTTGTCGCCAAATTTGAAACACTTGCCTGTGTGTGACCTATCCCCCCGCTAAAGAAAGGGAATGCAAATCGCGACCCTTGTAATAGAGAAATTTGACGGTCGATGGAATAGTAGGGACGTTGCTCACTGTAAACAACAAGTTAAAACTTCGTTGCTTTTGCAATTGAATAAGTTATTTTACTATTGAGTTTCATAATAGCGCCATAACCAAAATAGCGCGATGAGCGGAATAGAACTTCGTCGCGAGTGCCCCACTCTAAACAGGCCCTTAGTTCTGTAATTTAGCACGCAGATTTCTATGGGGTAGTGAAGGGCCATAATGGCACCTGTTTTAGGATGAGAATTTAATGCTCAAACAAGGGTACCTTGTACCAGTTATGCCTTTTCACTTCGCCAACATATTAATTGTTTCTGGTATGGTGTTTGTACATATAAAAGAGCAACATAGGGTGAAAGCAAAGGCATGCTTATACAGTATAAAAGCTAGAGAACAGAGCTAGATCATTGTTTTGCATATAGAGAATTAGTCATTATCTTTTAAAAATAGCCTTTAGGTCCTTGCACGTAGTGGAATATATGGCGCATTTAGCAAGTTATGAGATTGTTAAAAAGCATTGTCTAACTTCTTACTCACACACGTGCTCCAGTACTTGCTATGAAATGAATCCTTGCGGCTTCAAGGCACGTTTTATACTATTCATAAGCATAAGTGCAATATTTAATTGATTACACGCTGCCATGAGCTTGTAGATACATCTCAACGAGAAGCATCCCATACTTCAAATTGCACAAGGAGTTGTGTCGAAAGGAGAAACGTAGAAAAAGAGAAGCCTCTGTATGAGTGCAGAATGGCTAGAAACGAATTTGTGAGCCAACCAGGGCTCACAAGATAGCACAAGGCTCAGCATAACTAACTGATACCAAAGAGCCCTTCGGCGAGGCACAATCTTTATAAACATGCGTCTCATTACTGCCTTATAAACAAAATTCCAGCTCTTGAATCTCTGTTAAATCAAGCAAAAAGCTTTGACAATGAGCTGTTGGGCGCATACTCAGACCATTCTATTGAAGGCTTACATTCACCCCATTTGGCCATTTAAAAAGCTAAGGGAAGCTCCACAATATACCCAAAAATATCAGCAAACGCCTAGGGTAAGCTCGAAAGCCACGGCAAGAGCGCGGAATGCACGAGCTCCGGGTCGTCATCATGCGGGCAATGACCCACATTACTCAATTCTACAAACTTGACGTTGTTACGAGCGGCTGGCAAGGACTTGAAGAACTTCCCCACGGGGCCGTTCATGGGTGTGAAGGGGTCCTTGTCGCCCCACAAGATCAGCACGGGGTTGGATATTCTCGGCAGCAAGACCTCCGGCCTGGGCCCAGGGGGTCCCGTGATGATGCTCACAAAGGCCTCCAGTGCGCCTAGATCGTCTGCTGGCTTCAATATCACCTGCCAAAAGAAGAGCCGCATGGTGCAATGACTCCGCACTACTTCAGCAAGACAATAGCACCGCAGTTTGTGTACAGTTGTTGAGTACCTTTGGCACGTACAGTTGGCACGTCATTCACAGTTGTCAGCATAGGGTTGTTCATGTACGGCTATTCACCAAACATTTGTGGCAGGCAAGAAACCAGATTGTGACAGACTACTACTTGAGGGCGGCTACAAGGCCGGTGGCGCTTGACTGGGGTTTTCTCGGCCACCCGGCCGCAACAGCTAGACTTGTCTTTGAGATGGTAGTGTAGCACCACTTCTGGGCCGAGTAATACGAGCAGCGGGGCAACACAAGGCTGCAAGGGCGTGCAGCTCGATGTGGTCAGCAACCAGGCGAAAGACTGGCGCACCGCGCAACAAACGCAGCTGAAACTGCGGCAATAACAAGTAAAGGGCCTTGGGCGGCAGAGGCAGCTGAGCTCGCTGCCTTTGAGGCAACTGCCACCACACTGTCTCCACGGCACTCTACAGCAACAAGATGCTCGCACGTCGTCGAGTGAAGCGGGGCTCCCCAACGCAAATCCGCTGGAGCAAGTGCTGCCTGGAGCATTCAGGCCACGCAGCAGGAATCGGGTGCAAGCGTAATACCTGCATCACTGTGTTCTCATGCTTGCATCCTTCTAGGGTCAATTGTTCAGCACATACAAGAGTTCAAGCAAGCAACGTAGTGCTTGTAAAACGTGGAGAGTGGGCGCAGGAGCCCACCTCGACGAGCTCGGCGTCAACCGCGTCCTTGTTGCAGTAAACGGACTGCAGCACCGTCTGCACGTTCTGCCTGCACCCCCAATTGCTCCACCCTCGGAATTGTCAGCACATGCCCACACTGCTCTACTTGGTCTCGCAGTGCAAAACATCCCCCTTGCAGGTACCTTCTTGTCTGAGCACCAACACAGCGTGCGAGGCACCAAACGACCCCCCACTCCCCTCCATGCGTGAGCAACTGCCAGGTGTGTAAGCCTCCTCCTCCTCCTCCCCCTGCAGCAGCGGCAGCTAGAGAAGCGATGCTACTCCTGAGAAGCACTGGGACCTTGCTACCCCAATGGCTGCCGTGCTTGAATGCGTCCCCGTCGTGAGGAGCAGGCCACCGGGTGGCAGTTGCCGAAATCTGCAGCACAGGGGAGCTTGACAAGGCAGCAGGGGGTGCGGGCCAGAGGGGAGGGGAGAGGACCGAGGAGCGGGCCTGCTGCGGACGCGGTCGAAGAGGGGCCGCGCGATCGAGGGCCGCAGGAGCAGCCAGTCGATGAGCAGGAAGATGGGCATGGCTGCGCGGATGCGCCAGTCGTCGGCGATGGCCTTGTTGTTCATGCCGCCCGCGCAGTTGAGCAGCACCGTGCCTCTCACCAGCCCCGGCTCTGCCTCTGCACTCCCTCCCCTCCCCCACGCCAGTCGAATAATATAGCTCTCGAGATGCTCAGCCCAGAGAGATTCTATGGCAGTCTTCGAATCTGCATGGTGGTCTGCGGGCTTTTACTGGGTTCATTGAGCAGGGGACCTCATAGGGTGCGCACAGGTGGCACCCATGTTGACATCTATAAATAGGCTTCTCGCTCTGACAGAGCCCACGGCACGCTGGCATTTCCTTGCCGGGCAATGAGAGTGTGTGGTCAAGCGCTTGGGCCAGACAAACTGGCGCAGTTGCAGCTCAGACCTTAAACCGCTTCTTTAGATCTTCAACCCCCAAACCTCGGGCGTGCACGGGAGCGAGCTGCCGGCCATTGGTGTGAGCAAGAGGCTACCAGATAGCCCAGACCTCAAGACACGTGATGAGCTGTGCGCACAGAGGAGCATTTGTTTGCTGACCTGTGAAAAGTGATTGTGACAGGCTGATGTTTGATCCAACAGCATAACGGCGGGCATCCCCCCCTTCCCAGCTTGCTAGAGCTGTGGGCCAGAAAGTTGGCTGAGAGAGAGCATGGGAGTACCTGCACTAGCGCAGAGAGCAGACAGGCTGCCGATCGAGTTCCCCACAAGCACAGCTGGCGAGCACACCACCTCCTTCAGAAAGGCCACCAGCAACTGCAGAGGAGGGAGTTGGTGGGGGGGGG
>WELA01003747.1:252139-276795 GCA_009602735.1 Mesotaenium endlicherianum
GGGGGGGGGAGGGGGGCCCGTGCGCGCGTGCAGGGTGGGTCGCAGCTGCCCCCTAAGTACCGCAATGTGGTGGACGGCGTGGTGGCCAGCGCCGCCATGCAGGCCGTCCTCGTGGAGTCCTTCCCGCTCAGCACCGTGGAGGCCGACGTCACCGGGGTCATGCGAGAGAAGCAGCAGCTGGCAGCCTGCCGGGCCCTGCTGGCGTCCATCCTGTCCCCAACCGCGCACCGCCCGCCGTTCCTGGGCCAGGCGCTGGTGGTCTTTCAGAGAGGTGAGCCTGCCTGCCTGCCTGCCTGCCTGCCCACCCCTGCTGAGGAGGGGCGCAGGGTTGCAAGGACTCTTGGAAAAGCAAAAGCTCCCCTGCCCCAGATCCGCTTCTCTCCCAAATCTCCTGCCATACCACAGAGTAGAATGAGTAGCAGACAGTATCTCTCCCAGGCGACAGGGAGGGCAGGAGGAAGCTGAGACTTGTCTGGCACTAGTCTCCTCCCCTTCTTCCTCCTGCTGTTGCTGCTGCTGCTGCTGCGTTTCCTGCAGCAGCAGTGGAGTGGCCCCTTGTTTCTCATCTCAGCTCAGGATGACAGAGGCCGACTGCCTTGCCAGGTGGCACCCGATGACCTGACCACGATATTTAGCGGATGATGCGCGTCCTGTCTCATTTTCAGGCTGTCCTGCTCGGCAGAACTCATGGCTACCTCTTGCCTCAGCAGCTGATGCCGCCGGCCTGCTCGCACGCGCGCGCGTGTACACGTATGTGTGTATGTGTGCGTGTGCGTGCGTGTGTGTGTGTGGGAGGGGGGGGGTGCAGGGCGCTTCATGGCGGGGACGGAGCTGGCCAGGCTGTGCTCGTCGGCAGCGCTGGCGCTGGAGCCGCTGCTGCACCCCAGGTGCCTGCCGCCACAGGGCTCTCCTGCCGCCCTCTCCGCCCAGCGCCCGCCCGCCACTCTTGCTGCCGCCAATGCTGCCGCTGCCGCCGCCCCATCTGTGCCGGGCGCTTCTGCCCCCGCGACGTCGCCCGTTGTATCCAGCGTCTCGGGCCGACAGAGCGGCGCAGGCATTGGGGATGCCTATGGGGGCGGCTGGTCCCAGCTGGATGAGGATTGGGACTGGGAGGCTATTGTGAACAATGGCTTCCACGGTGACGGGGGCGGCGGTGACGGCTCGGAGGATTCTCATGACTACTGTGCTGCGCAGGACATGCCAGTCGGGGTGGCTGCTGGCATCTTCCCGCAGCAGCTGCAAGACCTGCAGCCTGAGGCCAGCGGGGAGCTATTCGCAGGTGGCCACAGCTCCCATTCCCTGCACTACCACCAGCGGCAGCCCCTGCACCTGCACCAGCAAGGGGAGTTCGGGCACCAGGGGGGCGGCAGCAGCGGGCCAGGCGAGCACGGCGGCAGGGGGGATGCCGACGCATGCACGGGTGCTGGGGCTGCTGGTCCCAGCGGTGGGACGCGGTTGATGTATGCAGCCGTAAGCGCGGGCGACCTAGGAGGCCTAGGTGGCACGCGCGCGGGCTCTCAGCAGGGCGGCAACGGGTACTCTCAGTCGGCTTTTGATTTGGAGCTGCCCCTGGGGGGGCACATGGACCGAGACGCCTCTGCCAGCGCGGTCCACCACCTGGAGCAAGCTGCCGCTGTGTTGGGACTGCCGCGCGCGTCGTCCTTGTCGTGCTTGAGCCAGCATGGGGACCCCGTCGGAATCGGCTCTGACCCTCAGCTGCCAGAAGCGTACAGCGGCGGAGGCGGCGGCGGCGGGAGGAGGAAGCCGTTGCACCTTGCGCCCGTGATTGTGCCCACGCCTGTCACTGCCATACCGGCAGGGGCGAGAATGGACATGCGTGGGAACATGTTCGTGCCAAACCGGCCGGGAGTGTACGAAGTGAGCACGGCGGAGGAGGCTGAGCAGGTCGCCGGGGTCTCTGCCTCCAACACGGAGGCTCTGGTGCAAGCGCTGCAGATGAGCAGCCAGCAAGGGAGGGAGCAGCCAACGCGGATGAGAGATGGAGACCAGCCTGCCGCGTTGAGTCGAATGGGTGTTCGTCATTCAAGACTAGCGCAGCACCACCCGGCAGGCGGTGCACAGGGTCAAGCAGGGCCGCATGGCTCTTATGCACGCATGATAGCCAGTGCAATTCAGCCTGCAGGAGGATTGCAGGGGGTGAGCATCGATTCGGACTCGGACGGGCCCATGCCAGGGCTGTTTGACGGTGATCCAGATGAGTCATGATGAGCGACGCGATCGTGGGTCTAGGTTCGAGTGGATTTCCTGCGGCAGCTTCTCCGGAAGTCTGGCTAGAAGCGGCGCATGCTCAGGAGGCATGGTAGATGGCTTTCCCAGGCAGGTAGCCAAGTAAGACGTGCTTTCATCTAGGCCACTAAAAGCATCTGGTGGGGTTTCCATCGTAGTGAGATGTGGCAGACGCATCTGCGCATGCGCGGTGGCCACATTTGTATGCGCAAATAGGCGAAGGTAGGAGTTGAACTTCAACACAAATCTCTTAAGGAGATTTTTGTGGAATAGTTCAGCTTGATGGACCTTTCACTTTCTTGCATCTGTAAGTAGCACTTGCATGCCCACAACTGGTCTGATTTGGTGCTACAGAAAAATTTGCAGAATGTGTGCGACAGAAAAGAGTGATTCATTGTTGAGGCTTACATGCCAAAAACATCCCCAATTTTAGCCAAATACAACTTACATCAACTTTTGTGGCTAGACATCCTAGCAGAGCAGCAAGTTTTGATTTGCCAGGCACAGAACTTGTGCGGGTCAATGTCAGGTTAATAATCCTGAGGTACGGGGCAAGCAGAAGAAAGAACGTGGTTGCAACTTTGCGCTAACAAAGAGCCCATCCTCTTACCAAGTAAAATTTGCCCTTTTTAAACTTGCCGCTTATCTTGTGTACCCATTTGAGATATTGTTCTACTTGTATTGCACTACTGGAGATGCTTACTCTGGGGATGTAAGCTTCACTTACACAGAAATAGTGTAGAAGAATTATCAGGACTCTTATTCTTAAGAACGTGATTGATGAAGTTGAAAGTTTGTAAAGGAGCCTAACTTGCCTGCACATAGCTGGCATTAATTGGCTGAAGCAATTGTTTGCCTTCCAGAATCAACCAGTAGGTGTGAAAGGGCCTCCCTTACACATAACCCTAAACTTACTATCAAAGCAATATTCAGAACTGGCCGCTCAGAGCGGCTTTTACTGCAGTACACCCTGTTCAAGGAGAAGTGTGAAATTGGACACATCAGCTGTGGGCCCGAAGAATTGGATAGGTCCTGCACAGTCAAAACAGAAATGCCAGAAGCCCTGCCGTAATCAGTTCCACGTTGACCTCCAGGGGGGAAAAGCATCAGTAGCGGGGCAAGAAACCCTCAGCATCATGCATGGCCAGTGATGCACTTTTCACGGAGGGGGAGGAGAGGAGCACATGATGCCAAAATAGATCAGTTCTCATAGTTTCACAAGATGTGCTTACCAGGGCTGCGATATCGGTCCTCCAAGGCCCAATCATCTTTTAGACTTGCAAATTTCTTGAAGGGAGCCTCTGAGAAAACACAGATAGGACAACTGTAAGCACCTTGTGAAGGAAGTTTCATGCCATAAACATTGCTCTCCTCACAATGTTCAGCTGCCAACTGAAGCAACTGACACGACTACTCAAAACAATGTGCAAAGCAAGGCTTGCTCGCAGTGAGATAATAAGTCATCACCTTTCAGTCCGTGTAACAAGTGGGAACAAGTAGAGTTGTCAACTTGAAGAGGAGTGCAAATCATTTAAGCATCCCGCACCAGAAGATCGCAGAGCTTCACCAAAGTGCTGTATGCTACAAGAAGAGAGACAAAGGAACACAGTGATGTCAGGAGAACGGAAACGCACCACCTAGTTCCACCATCGCCTTCTTGATGACAGGTTTGTTCTTTCCTGCACACACTCGTAGCAGAGCCAGAAGCATCAACACTGATCAGCCAACAAAGTGCACTTCAGCTCCCTCATCTCACCATCTACGTGCGAGCAAGTGCTGGCTTTGTCAGCAAAATGGCGCCCAGCAGCCCCCAACTAATGTTTCCTACAATGCCTTGAGCCATGCAAAGGGGCATAGCGATGGCAGCCATAGCCCGGCTCTTTATGAATTATCTCGGCAAAGGGGAGGTGCAAACCATGGCGGCGCTCGACATCCATGAGCTGCGTGAGGGCTGTGCCGCCCACCGTCCATTCCTGTGTCGGGGACGTCAAGTTACCCACCTGAAGCCGACATGTTCCCAGGCACAGGACCCGAGCAAAGAAGAACATCAAAATTTACCCCCCTCCCCTTTGCTCTTCGTTCCGCAATCCTTCATCCTAGAGGAATCCTCTCCAGGGCGGGGTGATCATTTCGACGGGAATAGATGCTGCTTCAACACCTTCTTCATGGCGCAAACAAGGAAAAGCCGTGAGTAAGCCCAAGGCTACGACGAAAAACTCACATAGTGACATAGTGACTGCTGACCAGACTAATCAGACAGCTGATTCACGCGCACCCAGTGAAGCTGGCAGCAGGGTACCACGCGCGAGGAGGGACGTAGAACTCACGGAGGCAATGAGGCCGGTCTGGTTGCTCTGCAGCAGGGCGCCAGCGGCGTAGCCCAGCGCGTGGCAGTAGTTGGCGTCGAAGTTGGTGGGAAGGCCGCAGCGCCCCTCATACCTGCGCACAGCCGGCAGCCCCGTGGCGATCGCTCTCAGTCACTTGGCCATGGATGAATGCTTGGAACCCGTCAACAGAATGCACCAGCCCCCCTTTGCCCCCTCCGGTAGCAGCACGCCCGCCATGTCCAAATCTAGGTTCTCAACAGGAGACATCTCTCTAACCACGCGAGGGCACAGTCCCCAGATGCTGGTAAGAAGGTGCTGGGAGAGGCGGGCAGAATATGCCTGCTTTTGAGTCATTTCATCCCGGCAAACTCACTGACGGGAAAATAGTATGAGTTGCAGAGGTCCAAGGCCCAAGGCAGCCAGCAGGGCATACCCAAAGAAGTGGGACTGGCCCTGGAAGACACCGCTGTACTGGCTGGCAGCGCGCCTCTTCTCCAGCTCTGCCTCCACCATGGAGATGAGCATCTTCTCCGTCTCGATCTTCGCCACCTGCATTGCAGCAGCTACATCTTTGTCAGTAGGAGCCCCTGGGGCACTCTCGTCGATTCAGCGGATAGCGTTTTCTTGAACATTGGCCAGTCTGACATTCAAAATCTCATGTATGTGGGGATACTCTTTCAAGACTCTGGTAAAACTTCAGGAGGCAGGAAAGGTTGCATGCTGATGCCAGGAGGGCAGGCCGAAGCCCGGCACACCCACCTGGACGTTGCCGTGAGGGTCCCTGTCGAGGAGGAGCTGCTCCTGGATGTTGGACGGCAACAAGTTGTACAGCTGGCGCACCTCTGTGTCCAGCTGCTCCTTCCATTTACCCTCCTTGTCAGCGCTGCCGTGCGCCAGAATCTCATTCAGCTCTGCTATGAGATGTTGGATCTGCGAGGAGCACCAAGGAGAGGAGGGCAGCCAAGATCAGCACGACCATAAAGGTCCCAGCTCATAAATCGCAGGAGAAGCATACCTGACAGATTATCAACCGCACGAACATGGCCTTAAGTGCACAGCATTGATGTGTGGCGACAAGGTCAGACTTAGAGCTACCCAAGCTCTTAAGACAGTGCTAAGGCTCATCAATTCAGTACTAAAACTGCTGAAAGAGCGTATAATGCTGCCACCTCCTTCTACGGTGAAGGTCATCATGTCACTAAATTGCCATTCATTCAGCTGCAAGCACCCTGTGACCTCTCTCTCACCAAGTTTTAAGCGTTTCAAGGAATTGAGCTGACCTAACTCCACCTTCCACAACGTAACAAATGAAAGGCTCTCACAACTCAAAGAGAGCAATAAAAGGGTCGGAGGAAAATCAGCCAAACCTCGGGAATGAAGTCAATGAGGCCCTCGGGAATGAGAATGACGCCATAGTGGCGACCCTTCTCTGCACGCTTGCACACCACGTCCGCTATGTAGCTTGTCACTTGCCCCAGGGTCTCCTTGTTTAGAGAAACCTGCACAGCTCAACATGGGTCGGCAATGTCAACAACCTTGGAGAGGAGTGAGACCACCCCTATTGTCACGCAGTGCCAGCAACTGCAAAAGGACCATCGTGGACTTTCACTTAGTTGGACTTGCCAAAGAGGACCTTCATGAATATGGGCCCAACTATGTTCAGCTCGATACGAACACGCAAACTCCAAAAAATCTGCAAAGGTTTAAGTTCAGCAGTTAGCAGCGCTTACCTCCTCTCCAATAAGAGCGATGTTGGGGTGGGTTTGCAACGCACATTCGAGAGTGATATGCGATGCTGCACGCCCCATGAGCCTCACAACTGCAAGTGACCACAGTCCAGGTAAACAAGACGTCAATTGGTGGAATACAAGAACAAGGTTTCAAGCATCAAGCGTGTGATGGTCAAGTATCCTTGCGTTGTGATTGATGAAGTCGCCACAAGCAAATACAAGGTGCTCAATTTGTTACGATGACCTGAGCAGCAAATTGGTGGGGCCAGCTATGCAAGACCAAACTAAAGAGTGAACACGACAAGTTAGACTACATAGAAAGCAACCAAATGTACATCAGGTCAGCCAATTTCGTTGAGGATCAAATGGGTAATGATCGCCAAGAGCAGATGACTTACAATGGTAGTATTTCCCAGCTGACCGGGCATCGACCATGACGTTGCCAATCATTTCTGAATAAATCTGGAACACAAGACAGTACTCGAAACATTTCAAAGCTTGTCCCAAATCACAATGGTCATGATGATTGCCACAAAAGGGTACTGCATGGGTACTAGTGATTCTACAAAATGTGACTGATGCCTAGGAGGGATAAACAATAGAAACTTCTTTCTTACGGAGAACACATAAAAATGTTATGCCATAACATACAACCGAAAGATGCATCACTTATTGAACTCTGAAACTTGAACACAGCATTTCCAAGCCTATGTCAGTGATAAGATTGCATGAGCCCTACTCTATATTTATCGAGCAGTCTTGACTTTGGTCATTGAAAAGCACAGTGAACTGTACTAGTAGTAGGCATGTTCAGTACCTTGCAAGCAGTATCAAATCCAAAACTTGTTGGCACTTCCTTTGCCTTCAAATCACCATCAATGGTTTTGGGGCAACCAATCACTTTGGTCTTCATGTCCCTAGATCTGTGGCGACGACATGAAAGTCACTACTGAGCACTTTCTCAAATAGCTCCAAAGCTGAACTTGAAGTAAAATGAGATATAAGCAGGAGGAATGCCAGTGCTTCCACCACGCATGCGCCATTCAGGCTGGCACCCTTGCTAAAGAGGGCCAGTGATGCCAGGACCTCTTGCAAAGTTACATCACGCAGGTTATGATATGTGATGGTGGAAGCGGAAGGTAACAGGTTGTTGATATGATATACTGGAAGAGAAGCGTAGAACATAAAAAAAGGGTCCTTATATTTTTGGGGAACGTATAAAGAGCACGAACTCAGCTAAGAACTGGGAAAAGGGCCTTTACAGGTAAAAGTGCAGAAGGAAAGAGGATATTGACCTGAAATATTCAGCAAGCAAGCAAGCGTTGGTGTTAGAATCGTCTCCTCCAATGACGACCAGGCCATCCAAGTCTAATTGCTTGCAGGTCTCCTCCGCTTGGGTAAACTACAACAAAACCCAGAATTATGTTCTATCAGCAAGCTTAAAGAGTAACCTTTGAACTCAATTTACCCATGCTCAGCAACAACCCCTAGCAATGACAACCACGCTTAGAACCCCTAATATACAAGGTTACCAAGATGGATAATCTGCAAGACTTCTGACGTACTTTGAAACAGTAAAGAGATGCTTTGCCAAGCAGCAATGACAGGGACATCAGCTGCAAGAAGCAGCAGATACAAATTCATACAATAGGTTGTGGTCACACATATGCTTGCATTCCAATACCTGCTCTGGTGTCTCGATTTTGTCACGGCCACTGCAGATAATGTCAAATCCACCCTGTAAAGACAGAACATTCCCGAGATGATGATGTCAGACAAATGCTCCTCAAACGTCCCGTGACTGGCTAACCCACTGATGGTCCTGCCTACCACCATGAGCGTGCTATTCTTGCAGTAAGCAGATGGAAAGGCTGCACATGTAGAGACCTCGTGGTTTTGAGGCTTCTTCTATATAAGGTCAGATCATGTGAGCATTTGGTCAACTGGCAAGCTTGCAGACCAAAGATGTTATCTTCCTGATCATGAGGAGGAAATGGACTTGCCTGATTGCGATAAGGGTACAAATATTCCTCTGTAATCTCGATGTACTTGCCCTTCATAACTCCAGCAGGACCTCCACGGAATCCAATGAAGGTGCTGCCTGGAGCACGACTTTTGAGGTAATCTGGCAACCAAAATAGCTGCAGAATGAGTCTTTAGCGTGCTAACAACACCATTCAACTTCTTTATGTTCTTCATATTCTCTTCCAATACTACCTTCTTACATCAATGCAGGAAGGTCACAACTGTGACTTTTGTAATATCAATCCTGAGCAGCTGAATTGGGCCTCAAGTTAATTCCAAACTCAAACTTACGTCAAGTAAACCACACATATTGGAGGCGACCTGGAGACTAAATACAGGGCAGTGGGGTACTAAGAAGCAGCCCTGACAATTTGAGGCGTATTCATTCCATATCCTTCCCATAGTATTACCCCACCTCCACATAGTCATTGCAAGAAGTGAAAGCACTCACACCCAAAGAACAAGGCACACATAAGGCAGGAGGTCTGGGAATACTGCTGATCAAAATCTCAATCCAGCATTAGCAGGATACTTGGCTGATTACTTTTCAAGCCCATACTGTTTGTTTCAGTCATAACATAAAAACGACAGCCTAGTATATATCACTAACTGCATCTACACCCTGTGGCCAATGTTCTATCCGGTAGCAGAAAGCTATTGAGGATGTCTAGACTAAGTATATGTTAGCTACTGCGAGGTACTTTATCGAGCCAGGGAAGCTTACCAAATATGCCGGCAATCACATTATGTCCACCAGGTGCTTGACCTCCAGATAAAACAGCCCCAATTTTCAAGGGAGCTACTTTGCTGATTTGCTGTGATCCGTCCGGGATAAACTGAACGGAAGGTTGACCAAAAACGTTGGGAAACAGCTGTTGAATTGCATCTGCATATCAATAACAGGCACTACCTATTAGGGGTACAACAGTGTACAGATTGTGATTCATCCAGCTCAAGGGGAAACGGGCAGCTACTCCAATTGCATGATGCATGCCTAAATTCAGTAAGCCTGGAGGGTGTGCACGAATGATGTGAGCACCTTGCACGGTTGTTTTTACTCAGATGAAATAAAAAAAGTGAGTGCTGTAAACAATCCGCCATTGCACGGTTGTTTTTACTCAGATGAAATAAAAAAAGTGAGTGCTGTAAAACAATCCGCCATAGTCTTTCTACAATGCAACTCTTGCATGCTCCTTGTACCTGCATTGCCAGCAGCAGTTGATGGAGGGCCTTGCTTGACAGTAAATGAACCCCTCAACACAGCTGGAAGGGGAGGCACATATTCTAATCGAGACTTCTGGACGACGCTAAAAGCAGAGACATCCTTTCCGAGAGCTTGCTTTTTGACAGGCTGACCACTCAGACGGGCGCCAACAGAAGCACCTGCTGCCATACTTCTTCAATTTATTCCGCTCGTTTGTTCGCAAGAAAATGACTTCAACTAATCTCCTTCGTATGCAGCTCAGTTGTCACACTACAAATTCCACTCTTGGACCTTGAGCTCAGGTATGTAGCGAGTCAGACTGAGAATTCAATTTGAGCTGATCTCAGCTGAAGTTTCCTGTTCCGTTTCTTATTCCCCTTTCAAGATCGATCATCGGCTTCCGAAGACAAGAGGGTAAGAAGATGCTAAGGTCGCACACTTTCTTTGGCAAATATCTGGCAACTATGCAAACTTCCACTGCCACGTGGCAGATAAAGTGAAGGTGGTACTTTTCACATTTAACAATGGTCGGATAAAAACATTTAAATGATACATTCAATAAGGTTCTATGATCTAGCGGTTATGATGTCAGACTCTGAATCTGAATGCCCGAGTTCAATTCTCGGTAGGACCTCATCGAAATCTGGCTACTTTTTACTCGGGCATTTCTATTCCGAGTCCGATTCGGCTGCTATACTTTTTGGTGTTCCCTGTCGATGTCGCACTGACTCGCACAGTGCACATAATTTGCCACATAAAGTGATTGCTTTGATTTGGTTGCGTGCGCGGGGTTGAAATTGAAATTCAGGAGTTACGCGACTCGTGACTACGCCCGGCACGATGTATATAAGACCTTGGAATCCAGAGCATTTTCGACAAGAGCGGAAGAGCGGATTGTGAGACCGGGCTTGGTGGACTCTTTGAGTCTGTACACACGGAGACCTTTACAAAAAAATCATTCAGATATCAAGTTTTTGAAGTTCTTCATCATGTCGTGAGTTGCACAAGAAGGGTCATATCACTTCAGCAGGACATTAGCAAGCTCGTGTACACCGATTGGGCTTCGTAGAAAACTCCGCTTGAGCATCATGGTATTCACATTTTTGTGTTGTCTGTATATCATTTTTTGTCGCTGAAGGAGGCTGTCGAGGGTTAGCGGATCTCGTGGGCAAGCAATCATGAGTTTCCAGATTTTATGAGCAGGTCTTTCTGGTTGTTTTGTGTTCTTTGTACCAATCAGTACATCCTGTCGTAGTGATACTTCTTCCGCGTGGTTTTTAACAAAAAGAAGCGTGCTTTTTTGTGCAGGGGGACACCTCTCTACCTCACCTTTCTGCTCCTCATGACACACTCCGATATGGGTTGAATGTATTGAAAGAGGACGTACTTCCTGTGCATCCTGTCGAAGTGATTCAAAAACATGTGAGTGCACATGAACCTCGCACTATAGCAGAAGGGTTTGCGGAGGTGTACTAGAATGTCACTCCACTGCATCAATAACGAAAGCGACCACCTAGGGCCTGTGAATTGAGCCTAGTGTTCCTTACCCTGCTTCAAGGTCTTGAAAATCACTAGCAGAAAACCGGGCAAGCCATTCTTGTAATTTTGTGGTCTTGCTCCTAAAAGAAGATTCTTTATAGAAAGAGAGTTGCTGCAGGCACTCCTAGTAGCCAGCTGGAAAGAAACCAGTGCCCTTGGGTTGCAAGAGTCGGCAAGCTATGACTTAAGCTTTGGTCATCAATTTTGGGTCTTTGTGGAATTTCGTATTGATCATGTAGGCATATGTGTACATGTGTATGGGCATATCTAAGTACGAATGTAAGGCACTTTTCAACTGCATCAAAATAAGTTAAGCCCTGAATGACAAGGACGCCTCTTCTTGTTTTAGACTTGTTGTTACTCTACAATGTCTACTAACTTTTATGCTGTTTGACCTAAAAGGCCTTGTAATCTGTGGGGCATCCAAATTGGTCAATTGAGCCCTTTGTGTCCCATCTGCTTCGCAGGCGGCACAGCAAAGGACTGAACTAAAGAGGTCACTGCTGGAGAAAGCTTATGGTTCTGCCTTTCCCATGAAGATGGATATTGAGCGCCAGATGTTGTCACGGTGAGCAGCAGGCCTTTGACTGAGAGGTTGTCTGTCTTTTGAGAGGATGACACGTGTGGTCTGATCTGATTGGTTTGCTATGCGCATCCTTTGCTTCACTTCTATTGTGTGATGCTTTCCAAGTGCTGGGACATAATTTGAATGGTTTCAAATCCCGCTGGCAAGGTCTACTAAGTGTACAATCTCATTCGGATGCACTCGAGTAAAGATCTGGGTTCTGTATAACACTTCACACTTAACCTACGCTGAGTACTTCTGTGATCCATTTCCCAAATTACCTTAAGCTTGTTCCTTCCAGGCAACTGCATTAATCATGTCATGTTTCATTAGCCCCCTAATAGGTGTCATTTGGAGTCTGACAGTTCCCAAGCTCATGAGGTCATATAGACCTGTCCGTTTCGTTTCATGAACACTCTTAAGTGAAGGCCACAGCCATGGGTGCCACACTCATGCACTTCTCTAATATGTTTCACACGTGAGTACTGAGTAGGTAGTGGCAATGGATGGCAGGGTGAGGAGACTGCCTGGCTTGCCGTCGTCCATGATAGGGTTGGATTCATATACTGGCGCACTCGACGACTTTGGCTTTGAGGACTACCTGGGTGGTAAGCTCCGATGCCACGTGGCCACCTTTGTCTGGTTGCGAGGGTAATCTGGGAGCCTGTTTCAGTATATTGTTGGAGAATATTCTATCATGTTCAGTTTCCGGCTAATTTTCTGTTGGTTAACATCTGTCTTGGTTCCATGTCAGCTCATGGCTAATGGAGAAGATTGTCATACGTGAGACATCCTAACGAGCTATGTGTTTGCTTCTTGCAGGTCCTCAAGATTCAGAGCAAATGAGTCAGCTGGATCTTCACCACCAGATGGAAGTGAAGTTAGGACTTGCTGCTGGACCTGCGTCGACCCGCTGGGCATCGTAGAAATATCTCATTTCAGGAACTCTGGTTCTCTTGTACAGTGTGTAGACCGGATGTAATAAACAGAGGGTGATAGCCGTGTATGCCTTGTCAAAAGCTTCTGTTGTCATTACCCCGTGGATTTCACTTTGTGAACATGTTGTATGGTAAGATTTGCTTGTGAGTTTGTGTGTCATTATCTATGTATGCATGTGAGTACAATCATATTGGGTCTGTGTATTTCTGTGGAGTTCAGTACGAACTTTACAGATTGAAGTTACTATGATTGTTGAAGCCAGCTTGACGTTTGATGTATATACGTCCTCGTTTGTTCCTTTAGACATCAGTTAGGCTTTTCTGCACCTGCCAGTATGACTCACCTGAAGGGTATCTTTCAAAGCGAAAGCTCTCGTGCAAGATCTTGGTATGTGAGTTGAGGTGACTCAGGAATATTCATTTGAACAATTGACGGGTCTTCAATTAAGCAGCGGTTTTGTCCCTTCCTGTTTGCCCCTGTGCATATAGAAAACATAAGCAGGACATTCTGTGACCAGTCTGGGGATCAAGCCTGCTCAAATGAAACTGGTCTGTGATACTTTCACGGTACTTGGGGATGCTATGACAAAAGGAGGAGCGTACAGCAAGGTAGTGGGATTAAATAAGACCTGAACCATTGAAGTGAGGACTGGGTTGCTGAAGAGGTCCATGATGACGCATGTGCACAAAGCAGGTCATACTTCTATGCAACGATACGCAAGTTGTGATGCGACCCTATGATTGGAACAGAAAGATGTGGTCAAGTGGTCCGGGAAAATCATCGAAGTATGACTGATTGATGAGCCAAAAGATGTGCTTTGCCCAAGTCTGATGGTGAGGGAGCGAAAAAGTTCATAAAGTGAAGCTTAATCCAAACAAGGAGAAATTTGACGCACGTACAAGTGTTATTACTACAAGCGACGCACAAATGGGACTGTGAATGTATGTGAATGCCCATATGAAGGCATAGTAGGTCTTGATGCCCGTAAGGAAAATAATGATCAATACCTCACGTAACAAACACGGGTATTGCGTGAAGCTACCCATCAATTTTTCAATTACATGCCTTCCTCGTCTCAACAGAATACAGGTGGGAAGGAGTAAGGAGAAACTCTCTTCATAACTCTTACCATACACCAGCGCACGATCCTAGGCTGTTGTGGTTACTTGTAAGAACTTCCACTTCAATAAGTGATCCCAGGTCTTACTGCTACACAGATTCTAAGAATCTGGCCACCTTCAAAGTTAGTAATATCGGACACCATAGCTAGGGGGCGGTAGGAAGGGGAAGGGAGCAGCCGAGATGAATGCAACCGGAGGACGGGCAGCAGAGAGCTGAGATTCTTGTCTGTGCTGCTGTTCGCTGGACCAGGCCCTGATGGCTAGAAGGTCTTTCTCGTACTCTTCGTCTGAAACGCTTGCTTCGCCAACAGCTGGCGCAGCTAAGTCTGCCGTATCATGAGCCCGGTTGGGCGATCTGTGGACAAGCATGGAAGCCATGAGCAGTGGGAGGAACACCAGGCTGCCGCGGAACATTTTGCGTGCAGTCTCTGCGGAAGGTTGCCTGTAGAAAGAGGCGGCCGCGAGCGCCATGCCGCCAGTCAAGACCAAGTTCTCTGCTGCAAACCACGCTGACGTCACTCCCCCTGCAGCCCACAGCAAGCTCTCCACTGCTCGTAAGGCCAAACGCAATACACCTGACTCCATACTCCTCTCTGATAAACAAATGTTCCCCCTACGTTCCCTCTGGTGAGTATCATCAGTTCAAGGTGGCAGCACACATGAGTACACACATGCGCCAACATCACGCGCGTCACCAGCAGTACTGTGAGTAGGTACAGGCAAGGCAGACAAGCATGGTGTGAGAGTGGAAGGGGGGGAGGGGAAGCACTCACAATGATGAGCCAGGAAGCCAAGCGGGGCCAGGTAGAGGCAGTTGCGCAGCGCCACAGCTGCGGTTCTGCGGCCCGTCTTGTCCACGAACGAGAGCATCTTGTACCTGCACGGTGTCGGCAAGCAGCGCAGCGTGGGCGCCACACGAGAATTTGTACAAGTCAATGAACCCGAAGACTCTGCTGTTCGTGTTGCGCATGCGTGCTGCAGGTATAACTCCTCTGTGGCACGCCAAGAGTGGTGGGCGTGGCCCTCACCTCTACGTCACAGGAGCCACACAGAAGCATCATTGTACACATGTTCGCAAGAATACAACCAGCCACCCACGGCCGAGACACTGGCCTTTGTAGACATGCACACTCCTACATGCTGCATAAGCACCCATGGGCCCCATGTTCTTCATGCATGCGCATCACAGCATGCAACTATCAGAGAGCCAGCTCCAAAGCAGCAGCGTGACAAGAGATCGCTACTTCTAGGGCAGCAAGGGCCGGCCAGGCAACAAAGTGCCCCTCCGATTGCAGCAGGTATTGCAGCAGGTGGCACGCAGAGTGGGCTGATGCACCCTGCTCCCTGTGTCTCACCCGCCAGCAGCGTAGTCCTGGCGGCACATCCAGGCCAGCGCCATGAAGTGCGGCATCTGCCACAGGTACACCGCGCCCGCCAGCACATACGCGCCCGGGTCCAGCTGGTTGGTCGCTGCTGCCCACCTGTCCACGCAGAAATCGGCCATGCAAAACAGGCGCTGTGTGAGTGCCCTGGGCCATAGGGGCCTGGTAGCCTTGGCGGTGTGCTTGACAACACGGCTCCACCATAGGACCCGGTCACTCCAGTGCAAGATGAATAAGAGCTTAGTATGCCAGTCAAACTGCACCATGAAGCGATAGAAGTAGTGGAAGTGATAGGAGTGTCTGTAGTAGTAGAAGTGGGAGTGGTTGTGATAGTAGTAGTGGTGGTATGGATCAGAAGTAGAAGTGATAGTGGTATTATTAGTAGCAGTGATCGTAGTGATAGACGATGAACAAGGAGGAGGACGAGGAGGAGGAGGAGGAATAGGAAAAACCAGCATTGTGCAACTTTATCCAGCAGGTGGTCAGGCAGGGGGGGCGAGGGGGGGGGGGTGCTGTACGCACCCCATGAGCGGAGGAATGGCGCCCACCACGGCCCCCACCCAGGTGTTGATGGGGTGCAGCTGCTTCAGGGGCGTGTACACCAGCGTGTACAGCGCCACGTTGGCCGCGCCCAAGCCCGCCGTCAAGTCATTCGTCTGCAGCACCAGCAGCAGCAGCAGCAGCAGCAGCGGCAGCAGCAGCAGCGTGAGGAAGCCTGCCATCAGGGCATAGCAAGAGGCCCCTGCTGACCCAAGGCCAAGAGGGCCCCCCTTCTCCAAGGCACATGCAGCTAGCAGCTAAGTAGCCGTCATCATCTTTGACCGCGTCATCCAGTTGAAGCGAATTTGTGAAACAGCTTCCGAGCTATGCAGGCCCCGGTATTTGAGTCCGTGCCAGAGGCCTGGATGTGCTGAGGATGATTCAGAGGCTGCAAAGTTATACGCAAGGGGAAAGGGGGGAAGCCATGAGAGGGAGTACCTGATGCGCAAGCAGGGCGACGCCCGACAAGCCCATGGCGGCCGCCCACACAAAGGCGTGCACTGGTCCGATTCGGCCAGAGGGCAGAGGCCTTCGCATGGTGCGCTTCATGGCCGCGTCGTTCTTGATCTCCATCAGCTGCATGGCAGGCCCCAACACGTTTTTCCGTGAGGGTCACTGACTGAACGGGAAGCTGGCAGAAGCTGGAACCAACCTGATCGATCTCTATCAGCTCCTACAGGCCTTATTTCCATGTAAAGCCTCGAATGACCAGACCAGAGCCTCCACCCTTGGTGGTATGACAAAAAGCCCCGCGCTTGGATGGCCTTCACGACTCTCCAGGACACCATCATCATTTCGCAGCAAAAGGTGAGATGGGTATGACCATATTTTGCATCTTTTTCACGCTTACCCCACCTCTTGAACTTGTTACAGCCACCACCAATGACTACGAGACGAAGAGTGACGTGATTCATTGCCATTCATACTGAGGTCCTCTGCCCATAGAGAAGCCTACCTGGTTCAACGAGTTGGCTGATGCGGCCAACATCATGGTGCCCACTGAAGTCCATAGCAGTCCTTTCCAGTCGATGGTATCACCACTTCCCATGACAAATCCTGCTGAGGCAGTAGTTACCACCAGAAAGCTGCAAAATACTTTTTCTTTGTTATAATAAATCGCATGCAAAGACAGATGACTCATGCTACAGGCTCTCAAGCGATAGTTTTGATGAACTGTGCAGGCATTCTCATTCAACTTCCAGAATGAGTAAACAATTACGTATCAGAAATTGAAAGAGAAACCTCTGCTGCTGCTCTTTCTTCGACAGCACCTCCAAGATCCTGCACTACCTAATGACCAGACTGGACACTGTAAAGAGTTACTGCTAGACGTCTCACCTCAGTCGTGCCTTCGAGAGCTCGTAGTAGCATCTCCCAACGTGCTGTGCAGACTTTACAAGGTAGGAGAAGCTCCATCTTACAGCATCAGAACTCCGTGCTCTACCGACAATTGTTGCATTTCCTGGTGCTGCTGCCTGCGCTACTCGCGTAACTGCACTCGTGGCCGAGAAGTACGAAGCTATTCGAGCTCCTGCAGGGGCAAGCATAGACTTTGAGATCGCTGAAACATCCTTGTGAACAACACTTCCACCTCCATTAACCCCACTAGGAAGGAACGGCGATCGCTGGTATGTCGTATACACAGCAGTTCCAGGACGATAGGCAGTCTTAACAATCTGAGGGAAAAGGCCCCCACTTCGTCTCATTGCCATGTTTTTCCGCCTCCCAAGGCTTGGGGGCAACAAGTATCATGTCCCTCGAAAACACAAGAGCTAAGATACCTGGGAAGACCTTAGTACAATCACTCGCTCAGCGCATCCCAGGCTCACCATGTCAAAACTGATCACACCACATATATATCTCGGAGCCACATGAACACATAGGCGAGTGGAGGCAATTTGCAGAGGTCAGAGGTAACCCTCTGAGGGCAGGCAGAGCTGGTCGCACGTTGCATCTATGCGAAGCAGTGTATGAAGCCCTGTGAAGCCCAGTGAAGCCCTCGCTCTCACATGTACGTTGCCAATGGGGTGAACGAAGTTGACTGCAGTTGACGGCTGCTTTTAAGAGACCAGAGCAGACCAGAGAAAGAGTTGTTGCAAGGCATAACATCAAACGTGACGTTGCGAAGCCCGACGTCAAAATAATCGACTGGCTTCACGTACAGCATCGCTCATGCGCAGCGGCACTTCCATGAGCAAGAACACCCACAAAGTATTTATTTCACAAATACTTACCGAGTGCCAAAAAGTGTTGTACACTGTAAATACTCTAGGTTCACATATACCAACGTTCTTAAGCAATTGACTTCCAAATCAGAAAGGAGGTGCCCACGTACACGGCTTAAGATGGAGGACCTTGCTGGCGTATACTATGAACACCCATATACGACCACCCCCAAAGCTAGAGGAAGCCAGGAGCCTACATAGAATATATCACACATAACAATTTACAACATTAATATTGTTCCTTAGGGTTGGAAAAAAAAGTGGAAATTGACCTCCATAATTGCCACGTCACAATTGATTAGATCAATCTTTACTCTCTTCTAAGTCGACAATGACAACCGAACAGTGCGCATTTGACCTCCAAACATGCCACGTCGCTATTAGTCAAGATCAATTTCTACTCTCTACTAAGTAAACTAGCGCATCTTCTTAGATCTCATATGCATTTGACTCGAGTACACAACTGATAACTTGCTTTGAATAATACTAGGGTGCTCTGCTTTCAAGAAAGTCGTATACGTCACCTTCAAGTAAGTGAAACAAAGATGAAAATGACCATTCTGAGATGGCACGATCAGTGAAACGTTAAAGCCATTAGCTTGTGATTGTGCTCAACACTGACATAAACTCGCCTTGATTAAATTTCAGTCGTCAATGTGGCATACGTTAGCAAGTGTACCACTGCAACTTGAAGGTGCCAATGGGCTTTATTGATTTCCATTCACCGAAGGTATCGTTCCCTCTACCTGTGCTCCCATAGGTCATAGCCAATGTGACCAATCGTTGAATTTCAGACGCCGTATGTCTCCACTCTGTTCAACAAACGCAAGAGCGCGAGACCTCTGGTTTACACATACCAACTCTAACGGGCCAAGATAGAATGGCAGCGAAGTACAAGAGGCGGAGAAGCCTGATCCTACCCAGCTTGCGACACCAAAGTTTGTCGAATGAATCATAAGTATGAACCTCACGCACACGCGCTTATGCTGAAGGTGTGGCAGGAGCAGGGACGCTAGCCTCAAAGGGAGCAACAGGGGCAGCAGCTGCTGCAGAAGTGTTCTCAGGGGCAGCTCTGGACTCAGCCCCAGAGGGAGCGCCCTTCTTGCCCTTGCCCCCCTTTGCGGGGGCGGCGGCGGCGGCGGCGACAGGTGGCTTTGCGAAGGGAATGAAGTCCATGCCCATGCAGAAGGGTTGCAAGACTGGTGGGATCTTGACGCCGTCCTCGGTCTGGTACGTCTCGAGCAGGCAGCACAGCGTCCGCTCGGTCGCTGTCAGCGTGCTGTTGAGGAGGTGCACGTACTGCTTCGACGGCTCGTTCATCTGCACCCGCACACGGCCACGTAACACAAGCCCTACAGCATGAGCACACGGCACTTTCCTCCTGCCAACGCACCCACGACAGCTCACAGAGCAGGGAGAGACAGAGAGCGGCAACAGCTGCAGAAAACAGAGAATTTCTGGACACTTAGCACTCGGTCAAAAGAAAGGCGAGTGTGTGCGCAAACGTGCGTGCACCTCCAAACCTTTCAGTTTAGCCAAAATCGCAGATCGTGCGGAGGCCGTGCGCTCTAGCGGGCAGCCTGACCCCGCCCACGCCAGAAAGGCGACGCAGACCAAAATGCAGGATATGGTGCATGCGAGGAAGGGAGGGGGGGAGGGGCGGGGGGTCTGCGAACCTTCTTGTAGCCGTAGCGGATCTCGAGGCGGCGCGCCTGGAAGTCGGTGCAGTTGGAGCACGACACGAGCTCGCGGAACGTCTTGGAGGCCGGGAACCACGCCTCCAGGTCGTACTTCTTGGCCGCCGCGTCGTTGAGCGCGCCCGACACGATCGCCACTATCCTGTACGGCAACCCCAGCTGCACTTCCACCCGCCCACCCGCCCGCCAGGCGTTACACTCACGCACACACACAGCTTGCAGCTTGAAGCATTCACTGTGACAGCAGTGCATGCCTTGTTCTTGGTGGAGCATTCCAGCAATGGCACGGCAGAGGAGCAAGAGAAGTGTCCTCCGTGACATAAGCTAGTCAAGATTCTTGTTTTCTTCTAGAGCCAGCCCGTGCCTGGAAGAGCCACATCTCTTCCCTAAGGATGCTGGCAACGGCACTCTCCTTCGTTCTCTGTATCTGAGATTGCATCGCAGATGCATTCGCATCGACAGGTGGAGCACCAACAGGTGCTGATATATATGTACAAAAGCCGCGATAAGGGGACTGGGCAGCTAGCGGGAAAAAGCCACCACAGAGACCTTCACGGGTTCTCCGCACCGCATACAGACAGGTGTCTCATACGCGTAAGCCCCTGCTGCAGCGTGAGTCTGGTCAGGCTGCCAGCCTGCTGCGGGAGCAAGCCCTCCTGGGCTCCCGAGGCAACACCTGGCAACCCCAGAGCGCGTGCGCGTGCGCGTACCTCCTTGTAGTAGTCCTCGGAGTTTTTGAGCATCTCCTCGTGCATCTCCCACGAGAGCGTGCCGTCGGGGCCCGTGATGCAGAACTGCTCCACCTTCTCAAACTGATGCACGCGGAAGATGCCCAGGGTGTCGCGACCGTGGCTGCCGGCCTCCTTGCGGAAGCACGTGGAGTAGCCCGCGTAGCGGATGGGCAGCTCCTTGGGGTCCATCCAGTCCCCCCGGTGGAACGTGCACAGCGGCTGCTCCGACGTGGCGATCAGGTACTTGTCGTCCCCCTCTCCCGTCACCTGCCCCATGTAGGCCAAGCCCAGTCCCAGTCCCAGTCCCAGTCCCAGTCCCAGCCTCGGTTCCAAGGGGTCAGACTGCACCCGGCATACAGCTGCGGCTGCAGTGGCACCCGGGCCCAAGGGAAGAGCTCAAGAGAAAGCCATTTGCTCAGCCTGGGCTGGGGAACGCTCTGAGGGCCGAGGCAGGCACCTGCCGAGTGGCTGCCTCTAGGGGGCGCAAGAGCAGCTCCAGCTTGCGCCCTCTCTGCTGTGCTTGCTAGGTGTGGAGGTGAAGGGGAGTGGGCGGGGAACGCCCTCATTGGGAGGGCGTCGGCTTCCGAGGAGGAGGCGGGGCACCAACCTTGTAGAGCTCCTCGTCGAACTGGGCCAGCTGGGCGCACTCGGCCATGACCTCCTTGCGCATGAAGAAGGGTGTCTGCAACGGCTTGTAGCCGCGCTTCACCAGGAATGCCAGCCCAAAGTTGATCAGCGCCTGGTTCAGAATTACCCCCATGCCCTTCAAGTAGTACCCCCTGCCGCCGGCCGTCGCCGCGCCTGCTCCACCAAGTGACATGCCCACATGGCGAACCCTTCAGCTTACGTTGACATCCCCCTCCTTTCACTCCCCCCCGCCCCCTCCCCGCTCCCCCCCGCTCTTTCCATTTGTGGCGTGCTCCTTGACGAGTTATGTCCGAATGGAGCCGCGGGAGCACCACTCAGGCGGGTCCGTTTCACCACTCACAGCTCCCATGCTACAACTAATTTCAAATCTGCTCTCCCTTAAGAAGACTGGAGGCGCCTAGTGCGCAGCGTACACCTAGTGGCATGCTGGGACCCGTCCTGCTGTCTCTGCTCAGCCATCTCGCAGTGAGAGCCTGTGAGAAGGTGCAGTGGAAGCCCCCAGAAGCCCCAGATGCGGGTTGTGAGTGCGTACCTTTCTCTAGATCGGCAATGTCGAGGTACTGCACCAGGTCCACGTGGTTGTGCTTGGCATCTTGCCTGGGAGTGCCCACCTCCCGAATCACAGCATTGTTGTCCTGCACCAGTATCATCATCGCCCCTCACCCGCCCTTCTTAAGCCTTGCACCCTTAGCTGCACACAGCGTGCCCTTCTTCGATAGAACTCTGCGAGGTTGCGCCCTTTGTGCCACATTGGTAATTGTAAAGCTATACCTAAAGTCGGATCAAGAATGAATTTGATTAGAAATTGTGTACTTATAGTCTTCTATGTGAATGGAAGACACTGTTTAGCCTCACCTCATTGTTATCAATGGGGACGCTGTCATGCACCAGGTTTCCAATGCTCTTCAGTCTCGCATCGACCGCTTGTCTCTTCTCATCAACTTCGACCTCCTTTTTCTTGATTTCTTGATCAACGGACTGCACCTTCGCTATTTCTTCCGTAGCGTCTTGCTTGTCCTGAAAATGCAGCCCACCGTCCAACCATGAGCAAGAGAACGCTTTGGCCCAGCAATAGAGGTGGTACTGTTCTTTTACAAGAATGTGCAAACTTCCTTTTACCTTCTTCTTAGCAGCAACAGCCTTATTGGCCTTGCCATAGTCCTTCCGAAGTTGCTCTAATTGATATTGGCCTGAAAAATTGGCAACAAATCGTCTTAGTCTTCTTATGATGAAGAGTCAACAGGCACTTATCCCAACACAGAACAAGAGGAAATAGTACCCGGTACGCTCAACAGCAATGTGCCCACTTACTTTGCCTCCATTCTTTGTCCAGCGCAATGACTTCGTCTACCAGCTCTACGCTGCCATAACGGCGTCTCTGAGACTCGCGAATAATCTCAGGGTTGCCACCCTTTTCCTCCCTAAATAAGTTTATGTCAAGCATCTTGATCAACGTTAGAAACAGGTGAGTAGCACTCTCTACGTAATCGCGGGCAATGAGGTGCGTGAATGCCTGTGTAAGCCTTGAAAGGTGTCGTAGGCGACTATGACTTCTGCAACACTCGAGTTTTTAAAAACTATCGCAACAATGGCTCTAGACCAGCTCTAGACCAAGTAGAATGAGTTAGAAACTCTCTCCAGCTTGGCAGAGGAGTCAACTCTGCTTCCTGCTTCTTCGTCATAAACCTCCAACCTCTAAGCCCCTTCAAATCTCTGAGTCAGCTATATGACGATTTGGTCGCGCGTAACCAAGGGTACCTCTGAATGCCAGTCAAGGTACACTTCACACGTTACGCAACAAATAGCATCTGCGGCATGATCGAGTACGCAAAATACACTCGGTTGGGGGTTACGGAAAGTTGGACATTGTGGGATACGAATACCATATGAAGGCTCCGAAAGGGGTACGCAAACTTGGACGCAAGGGTGTACCAACTGGGATGGCGAGGGGTACGCATTTTGGGACGCTAAGGGTACGCATTGTTTGAAAGAAAAGAATACGAATTCTAGGACGAAGGTGGTACGCAGACTGGGACGCCAAAAGTACGCAATTGGGGACGCACGGATACCCGATCTGGGACAGAAGGGTACGCAAACTGGGACGCAGGGCTTCGTGAACTGTCTCAATAGAGCACAATAGAGCGGATGCTGTGTATGAAACACACAGCAGGTGGCATATGGAGCCTCTAGCAGGGCCAAGTGGTCGCCTATACATTCGGGGCTGGATGCCCTTGGACAAAGAGACATGGAGCTTTGTATGCTTGATAAGTGCTTACACCTTCTTGTTGCAGTTCAAGCCCTCGGAACCGCATTTGGTTCCTTACCTGATCCATGTCAAAGGATTTTCTAATGACCAGGTACCGCTTCGGCGAGCTAGAATGGGCAGAATGATCTTAGTTCTCAAAGTTTTGCGCACCTGCTTTGCCACAACACGGCACGTAGCTTAGTTGAACAGGTTCTGACGTTGCGACATGCATAAGTACGTGTGGTTGTCTTCAAGTCCACTGACTGTGCTGATGGCTTGGATGACAATGTAGGTCACGCTGCAGATCTTCCCGATCAGCGTGTACGTGGGCGTCATCGCAACCCTGGCGGCAGCCCCACTGTGTGATCTTCTAAGCTACCGCACGGTCATCATCATAGGTCACACGCAACCAGCCTCTTCCATTCAGTGCTGGCTCTCTTTACGAGTTGCCTCATTGTGTGATACTTGTGAACGTTACCAAGCAACCTCAACACACTACTTGGAGAGTGTTGGCAGGCTCATGCGTGCGGGTGGGGACACGAGTGCTCCTCATATGGGGCACATCCCTCTTCCACATGCAACTCTCCCAGGTCCTCTCCACACCCTCACTTTCCAACCTCGTGCACGTTGTATCCCCCATCCAACCCACCTTATGCACAACGCCACAGTCTGACCGTAGGTTTGCGAGAGTACACACTCCTCCACGAGAAGTACGTCACGGCCACCACGCCGGCTCCTATCAAGCTACGCCTCGTTGACCTGGACATGGACGGTGCCGGCTCCCACTGGTGGGCGGGCTGGCAGGTGACGTACGGAGTGGGGGAGGCCGCGGAGGTGGTGTTTGCGTCCTACATCTACCTGGTGGCCCAGCAGCGCTTCTATCAGCCGGTGGTGAGCAACTCGCTCAGCCCTGTGTTGCACGGGATGGGGTTGCTTCCCCCCCCAGTTTGGCCAGGAAGGATGCCAATGCAGATGTGCGCAGGCTCACACACACACACACACACATACGATGTAGTAAGAGCCTGCTTCCCGCGAACCCACTGCTGCGCATGCTGTGTGTGACTGCAGCAGGCAGCAGCCAGGTAGCACTTGCATGCGTTCTGGACACGCACAGACCAAGTCTGGTTGGGATGGCCCTGCAGTTGGGTGCGCGCACACACACACACACACACACACACACACACACACACACTCACACGCACGCACATGCGCTGAGAGAGGCGAGGTGGTGGGTCGTGACGGGTGTGTGTGCAGACGAGCATATCGCAGGCGGCCCTGCTCGTGGCCTTCGTAGTGTCGGCGGAGCTGGGTGCGCCAGAGACTTGCCTGCCCGCCTGCCCTCCACCCACCCCCCTGCTTCGTGCTCCCTTGCCGCTTTCGCAGTGAATGTGCATTAGCGTTCATAGCGACGCTCCCACTGCGGCGCTCTCGGTATGTACCCACTCGGTGCTAAATCCATGGATGAGGGAGAGATGGGGGGGGGGGGGGGGG
>WELA01003747.1:287236-304841 GCA_009602735.1 Mesotaenium endlicherianum
TCTCTCTCTCTCTCTCTCTCTCTCTCTCTCTCTCTCTCTCTCTCTCTCTCTCTCTATATATATATATATATATATATCTATCTATATCTCCTCTGCAAACTTGGTGGCAGAAAGTGGAGAGGTTACGAGCGTCGCTGCACTCCGTGGATGAGCCTGTGGCCAACCGTCGTATACTGTTCACCGATGACAGGTATGCATGCGCTATTCACTTCCCTCCAGAGGCTGCCTCATTCAGCGGCAGTCTGCTCCCTGATTGGCAGAACTCAACTCTAGCATACTCCATTTATCATTGCATACCCGCTGTCACTTTTTCTCATATGACTGCCACTGCAGGCGCCCGCTGGGACACCTGTAGTCCCATATATCAGTGCGAATGGGGTGGAGTTGGAGTCCGTGTGCGAGTGCTTGTGCCAGCAGCTGATGTCTGCTGGTGCGTGATGGGCAGAGACGAAGCAGCTGAGCTAGGTGACCACATGGAGGACAGGCACGGCACGGCTGCCGCAGCGGCACCGGTGGTACTCCCCAAGAGCCTGCAGAGGTGAGCGCGCTGGGCTTGGAAGTTGCAAAGGCCTCCTCCAGTGCATCTGTGCCTGTTCTGTGACTGTTCTTCTGGGTGTGACACCTGTCCTATGCATGTCATTCCTTGGATCGTTAATTGTTGCCCTTCATGGGGTTTGCTACTCCAGGCCAAAATGAAGGGCGGCATCAAATGCCTGCCAGCTCCACATTGTTGCAGGCGCGGTTCCTTCTTTTTCAAATGACACGGTTTCTATACGTTCTCCGGGGGGTGTATAGGAAGAGAGAGGCCGCATACAGGGAGCTGGAGCAGCGCGAGCAACGGCTGGAGAAGATGCGGCGGGTGATGCAAAAGATGGCTCTTCGCAAAGAGCTCATGGTAGGGTAGCCTGATTCGTGCGTGAACCCTTTGCATTCATCTACATGACATGTGTGTTTATGCCTGCGTGCCATATTATTTCTTGGGATTGCGTGCTGGTGCAGCCAATCTGGTGTGACCTCAAGGTGAGGTGGCCTGACTAGGCACGTGAGATATCATCATGCAGCAGCTTTCGTAGCTGAGGAGTATTTAATGCCTCTTGTATCAAACGACTCGTCGCCTGCACTCTATGGATCAGCTCTAGCGGGACTTACGGCCGCAAACTCGGCAGACCTTCCCACGGTGTGATGTCACGCTGGCTTGAATCACCTGTGGTGCCTTACAAGGAGTTGCTCCGCTCTCATGTACCAACGGCCCCAGTTTGTTTGGTGGCCTGTGGTTCATCCTCCGTAGGGTAAGGGCAGGAAACAGAAGGTGAAGGCGGAAGGCAACGGTGAGCCCGGTGCGGGCTGTGTGTACAAGTGGAAGAAAGAGCGAAAGAAGTAGGCATTCTTTAGGAGGTTCACTACCCGGTGGTTGGAAGTCCTCCCGGTGGGGTTCTCGCTACATCATGAAATCTGCATGTGATCAAAGCTGAACTCTTATCAGGTGTGCTAATTTGACTCCCAGCACACCAAGCTCGAGTTCTGAGGTTGTGAAGTATCACTCGCTGACTTGATTGTCTGTGAGGCACCATCATGGACTGAACACCAACGGTTCATGCATGACGAGGAGAAGCGATTATGCAGCATGCACGACAGGGCATACGCACTTTCTGTTAAATCTAGTCAGGTCTAATCAGCTTGTGTCAAGCAACAATTATGCGTGTGTTGTTTGCTGGCAGAGAGTACATTCTACAGTAGACTAATGCACTAGATAACAAACTTTGTTGACAAGCAGGATGAGGGGGGAGGCATAACAGGCCCTGAGTATCCACCTTTTGATTCACCATCAGCATTTGGTTTGGCTTAACTCATGTAAGCGTGTACATGTGTTCACATGGTGAAACATGGCGATATTTGTCTTGTCGGGTGAAAAAAATGGAGGTTAGTACAAAAACTTGTAAAACTGAAAGTAGCAGCAATCGTGAGGTCTTATCTAACTCATGTGGTGCAGTTGGCCTCCTCTTTTCTTTTATGTGTTCAATCCTTCACCTTGCACAACTTAGGCAACTTGAAATATGCTTCTCACTTCCATGAGCACAGGCCTTTCCTGTTCCTAGTAAACATGCTCCACCAGCTGAAGAACTTTGTTACAACACTGCGACATACGAAGGTGAAATTGACCAAGATTGCCCAAGTTTCTCAAATGCACGGAGTATTTGCGCCTTTTGTGGATCAATGGAGCAGTCGCACGCCTGAGAAACGACATGAAACGAGCACGAGCACATCAGCGACTTTCAGGGCACTGTATAGGGCAGTATAGGGCACTTCGGCCTACTTCCGCCACTTGTATTTGTCATATATTGCATTGGTCAGCAAAATGCTGCAGTTCGTTTCCGCTCATGGTTCTGCTGACCACCGCACACTTCTCTCGGAAGCCCTACTAGTAATGCAGTTAACCCTCACGTGCCATGGCTTTCATCGGTAACGAGAACCAAACGTGGCGGTCAGTGACGGTCAAAGAATAATGCAGCCAGCTTGGCAACCAAATAGCTCGAGCTGGGAAAAAGGAACGTCGCCCTGATGGGTGCTGATGGGGCCCTCACAGGGCCCTCATGCCACAGTGGGGCGCTGAGATGGGCTGAGAGCAGCTGAGAGCCCAAGAATGCTCCATGGGAAGCGCGAACACAAAGATAGCACGCCATACTTCCTGGGACGAGCCACGATGACACTTGTTTTCTTCTCCTCTAGGATATGATGTATCACTTGCACCATAGTTTCTTGAAATCGATACAAACGCTCTGTATCCTGTCACTCTATACGCTGTTTCTTAAGCCAAAACGCTTTGTGTAAGTGATCTTTAATTCTGGTGTCCTTTTCTTTTAGCAACGACTGTCTGAAAACCATGGAGCTCATTCACACAATCTTGGACTTGACTCTAATTCCCTCGGGCATTATCTCACTTTTCTTCATAACACCGTTAGTCTTCTTTCTTCGTCAGGCATATTGGGCCCTGAGGCTACTGTTTCCCGAAGATGTGCGCGGAAAGGTGGTTGTCATTACTGGAGCCTCGTCAGGGATTGGCGAGGTGAGTAAGAGAGTTGGTTTACTGTGAAGTCTTCTATTGCAGCTTTCCGCTTGTAGCGTTGATCTTTTATTCAACTAGCTCAATATCTCAGATATGCCACGCTGACTGAATTTCCTGAAAAATGCATTGTCTTTCAAGCAGTGTTTCCGTTCTGCGATACAATGCTCACTTACCTTGGATGTGCGGTGGACATACAATATGCTTATCATAATTAGAAGCAGAAAGTCTCCTCCATGTGCCATATACGCCTGCCCTGCAGTTAATACTAGACATCAAGACGGGAACGAGAGAAGGTGGAGATCTAAGTATCTGCTTTTGAGGGAGCATCCCATGTCATATTATTATCCATTGGGTACTGACCTGTGATTGTGAGTGCATGTGAAATTTTCTATTTTACCCTCTGCTTTCCAGCACATGGCATATGAGTACGCCAAGAAGGGAGCCAGGCTGGTGCTGGCTGCTCGGCGAGAGGAGCAACTGCGCAAGGTTGCCAACAGGGCATCTCAGCTGGGGTCCCCTGATGCGTTCGTCGTGGTTGCTGACGTGTCCAACGAGCAAGACTGCAAGAAGATCATTGACGACACCATCAACCGCTTCGGCCGCTGTAAGCTTCTCATCAACTCTGCATGAAGGGTCTCCAACGCCTTGTTCTTTGAAAATGTGTTAGCTTTCTTACCTATGACCTCAAGAGCCCACCAGTAGTTGCCTCTCATGATGTTCTATTTTTTTTTGAATTGCGTTCATTTTGTTGCTAATATATTCTGCTGTGCTTAAGTTTCACGTCAAAGGCATATTGCATGCATGATGAGACAAGGCACGGGCACGGATCTTGTGATCTTCCTCCGTGAGCAGCACCAAGCGTGGGCATGGTACTACACAGTAGCTAGGCGGCAGAAGCCTAGGAGCATCATGCATGCACGGTACTATCTGGACAGGAGGCCTCCTTTTGGCGATTGCAGCAGCAGCAGCACCAGGGAACTCCCCCCTGATTGTGCCTGGAAGCCTGCACGGGACCGGATCTAATGCATGAGTGCTTGCTCCGGGTGCCATGTGGCTGCATGTGGGCAGTGGACCACCTGGTGAACAATGCTGGCATCGCGCACAGCTTTGAGATCGAGGACGCTGCCAGCCAGGAGGCCAGCCACGACTACGTCAGCGTCATGGTGCCCCCCCCCCCCCCCCCTCCCCTAAAAAGTCCAGTGGCATCTGCCAGGCTTGTGGTATTTTTTGGAAGTGCCTGGCGACAGGGGCGATAAGGGAAGCCTCATCAGGCAGGCCCATGTTGATAGCTTTTCGTAGCTTTCTCAGATGAGATGTGCTTGGTCTGCAAAGCGCGGGGTTGGGGACCATGTGAGATAAGTGCTGCAGGAAGCGTGTGTGCCCAGAGTGCTGCTGCTGCCCTGGTTCCATGTCTGCAAGTAGGAAGGTGTGAAGCTGAAGAAGCAGGCGGCAGACATGGAGCCTGGGCTGACTGCAGCGTTGCTGGCAATGCTGGCTTGCGTACTTTGCGAATTTCACAGCCCTGCTGCTGCTGCTGCTTCTGATGGCTGGAGCTAGAGCAGAGCTGGGCACTGACTCTCTCTTGCCCGCGCTTGAGGGCGTTGAGGGTGTGCAGGACATCACGTTCTGGGGGCAGGTGTTTCCCACGTACTATGCACTGCCGCACCTGAAGAGGGCCAGGGGGCGCATCGTGGTGGTGGCGTCCATCGCCGCCTTCATCCCCTTCCCGCGCATGGCCATCTACAATGTACCTCCTCCACTTCCTCGCATCATTACCGCGTCTTTCGTGCCACTCGCTCGCAGCTGCCCCCCCGCTGCCAACTGTTGATTGCCTATAGTCACTTTCCCTGTGGTACCAGCTTCTCGTTCATTATATGTTTCCCTCTTTACGCCTCTGCGTGGCTGCGCACGTGCGCGTGCGCGTGCATGTGGGTAAGTGGGGGCGTGGGTGCGGGTGTGGGTGTGGGTGTGGGTGGTCACAACGCTGCTCGCTTGCCGGGCTCACGTGTGGGTATGTTTGGTTGGGGGTGAGCAGTCAGCAAAAGCAGCGACGTTCAACTTCTACGACACGCTGCGTGTGGAGGTGGGCAACCAGGTGGGCATCACCATTGCCGCCCCCGGCTGGATCGAGAGCGAGATGACGGCTGGCAAGTTCATGGACGCACGTGGCGAGATGATTTTGGATGCGGAGCAGCGCGATGTAAGAAAGATCACACCCTGCAGTCCCTGACCTCCCCCTTCCGTCTTCCCTCCCACTCGAAGAGCACGCTCTGGCCTTGTCCCTGAAGCGCAGTCATAAGACTGAATCAGCTCCTGCTTTTGGTCTCTCCATATCAACTAGTGCCTATCTTTGTGAGAGCTTTGAGAGCTGTTGAGAAATGGCTGGAGGTGGACTGTGCGTCGGCGTAGCCATGTAGAGTGTGTGGTGCTGCGTCAGTTCTGCTCTTTAAGTAGTGAGTCTTTATTACGGCCAGTATATTATTCTGGGTGCAAGGCCCAAGGCATTGCCGCCTGTAGTGGCGTGATTTCCTCTGGCTTCTCACGATATGGCCCTGTAAGGAGACGTCAGTTTTTAAATGAGACTCTGGCTGGATGCAGATACGCCTGGTAATATCTCTCTTCAGCAGGGGGAAAGGAAGTGTGATGCTTGTGTGTACCGTGGTTCACGTCTGCTGTGACGGAGATTTTTGCATGTACCACGAGATTCTCACGGGCTGTGCACGGTAGAGGGAGGGCATGCAGAAGCACGTGGGGCCGGTGCCCGTGGAGAGTGTGACAGCATGCGCCAAGACCATCGTCAACGGGGCGCTGCACGATACGCGCTACGTGTTTGTGCCCTTCTGGTACTCCGTCTTCATCTTCTGGCGCGTGTTCGCTCCCGACGTCCTGGAGGCCTTTTTCCGGCTTGGCTTCTTTGGCCCCCCTGGCCAAACTCCACCAACGAAGAAGATATTAGACACGGCCAAAATGGAACGTGCTCTGTATCCTCAGTCGATTCAGAAGCAGCAGTGAGGTGGAGGCAGCCAGCCTGATGTGGTTACTTGTTGCACACTAGTGCACAAATAAGATGGTGAAAGAAGACAGAATGGTGATGCACGTGGATGATTCTGGAAGAAGTAAAATAGCTGGAACAGACTAGAAGCTACTGAGGTGTTGTAACTCATGAGTTACATAAGTGTCTTCAGGGTTGCTTTGCACATATATTAGCAACTTTGCCTCTGTATAAGTATAGCCTGATGATGTACACTTGTTTGCGAATAATATACTGAAGTGGCTCCTATACATTTCATTGGTATCAAATGCATATCATTCCAAGGCCATTCCAAAATCTGCACAGAACTTGCTTTGGCTTCTCTTCACATTGCTTTTGGGATTTAAAGTTGCTTGTGGAGCACGAGAAAAAAAAAATTGAGCATGTCTCTAATATCTACATTCACAGGTGGTACTTGATAAGCATGGATGGAAGCTCCAAAATAATCGTTATCAATATTTGCAATATGCAAGTTGTGATAATTCAGATGAGAAACTGTCCAATATTATCATATTTAACAAGATACTGCTGCCAAGAATGAATGAATGATACGTTTTCAGGTATGTTGACGGCGGTCGTTAGATACTGCAGATGAACCTTCAGGATTCGTACTGAACAGGAATCATTCTCAGGGACATCATTCATGTGATGTTGCATTATCTTAGGAGGAAAACTGTATTACCACTTTAATATTCCCGATTGGAAATTCATGCCCTGATATCAAGTTGCTTTGTAATAGCGTGCATTCTACACTGTGACAATGAGGATGCATGCCTTGTGTACTCAAAAAAAAACGGGTACGACCCACTCCTCCCATAGATCTGTAGAACCATTGAAAGACATACCTTGATCAAGCTCGCCTCACTGCCTTTTGATCTCGCCAGTGCACAGACTTATATGTTCTAGCTAATGCATGATTTGAGACCCTAGAAATCTCACAGGACTTCACAACGAACAGGCAAGGCCAAAGTAGAGCCAGACGCCACATGATTTGAGACCCTAGAAATCTCACAGGAGGACTTCACAATGAACAGGCAAGGCCAGAGACACCACATGAATTTTAAAACATAATTGGAATTATCAACGTCCTCGGGCAGGGGGCCATCAAAATTTCCAGCGGATAAGCTGGCAAAAAAATGGTCTATATTAACCAGGAAGGAAGGCACTATCTCCTGCTTGCCAAGTTCCTGCAACTTCATGTCTGCAAGCTGATGCACTTGCTTCTATGGTACTAGCAGAATGTCTGCAGAAAATGTACACGAACCACCAAAAGGAAGGCCCCCAGCCACAACTCCCAAGCCAAATTCTATAGCTACATATACGATACTGTAGTATCTTAATCTAAAAATTATGTACAGACCTAGCACAAAGCTTTTTATTAACATGCCACAAACCCAGTACAGGGCGTTGTTGGCAAGGCTCACATATCTAAGATACATGAAAAAAATTGCAGGAACTGCATGCTCAAAACTGGAAGAGGTGTGAACCCCCAGGTAGACATGTGGCACTCAAAGAGCATTAAGATCAAGTGGCAATGAAGCAGGCCGATCTATCTGCCCTCGATAAGAACAGGTGAGGCGTACGCAGCCCCACCTAAATTGGGTACAAACCTACCCCCCAAACACTGGCCCCTTTTCCCACCTGTCAAGATGTGCCCAGATCTCTCCGGCGAGGCCGGGCTTGATCTCATGCCTGGCACCTTCAATTTCTGGATTGTGCTTGTCATCGCCGACAATAATCCTTGCATCTCGGTCATGATTGCCAGAGGGGGTCCAGCAGGAGCAGCACTTGGGAGCAGCTGCTGACTGTGGCTCCTCGCCATTGGCATGCTAAGGCAGCGCGTCATACCTGACCTCTCGGGCTCGGGTCTATCCTGCCGCTTCTGACTGACCTGCCTCTCTGTGGTACAAATAGCGCCGTTGGGACACTGCTCTTTGATCGCAGAGTATTCCCTCGCCTGATCACTAGGACAAAGATTACTTGTGACCTCTTCTTCTGAAGGGGAAGTGACAGCACAACTCTCATCCTTGGAGCGTTCTCTCAAGGGAACACCTGCTGCAGATGGACAAGCCTGCCAGCAGCTGCGCTGACGGACTTCTCTCAAGACAAGTCTGCCTTGATGACGGATAGTCTGAAAAGAAACGGGCCTTATTGTAGGCATCTCCTGCAAATTTGCTCGCCCTCTCTTCTTGTCCAGATGTGATTTCACACTTGATCTGACTGGAGAAAAGGGCGAGTTTCCCAATTCAGCAGGCACAGATGCCTCTTCTTCATCAAGAACATGAACACTGAAGTCACGAACAGATTTGCACGTCCTGAGTTTAGGAAGACAAGGACTCCCTACACGGTCAGGTACACCAATTGCATCATCCTCTGGTGACTCGCTAGTAAAAAAGATGCTCTTCCTTGGTGCATCCAAACTTGCACCTCTTCGGGGCAGAGTTATACGACTCATACTACAGGAATAACCACTAACATGAAGTAAGCTTCTAAGTGTTCACTCAATATTCAACCCACTAGAGTCTGTTTTGCCTGATCGGGTTCTAATTAGCTCACTGAGGTTTTCCAGAATGGTATGTAATGTGGCTCGCGGCAGAGATATTCAAGGAAGCCGTGTGGACGTTGTGAGGCACCGAAAGTGGGACCTACCTCATCCGCTTCGCTAGCTAGGGTCTAGACTCTACAGCAGTATAGAGTGGCCTAGACTCGCATAGACTGGCCTACGCTAGTCTAGATGGTGCAGTTTTTGGACTTATCTTCTTTCTGTCAGATTGACGTGTCAAGCCACTTTAAGGTACACATTTTGGCATACTTTTGTCCATCCACTTCTTTTACCGAAGCTTTTACCAGATTATAAGTCTTCGACTATACGAGCACGCCGTTTGAAATATCCTGTTCGCCATCTTCGATATGTTCAACCCGGATATGCCTACATATATAACATGCTAAGACCATTCCGGTACTGTTCTGGTGCTTTTGTCTGCGAAGTCGACGTTTTGCAATACTCAGAAAATTTGTAAGGTTAACAAAAACTGTCATGATTGATGAGCGATACCCTGCAACTTGGTCACTCTTGGGTGGCGTGGACGGCAATATACGGTATACGGCGGCGGTAATGGGCTTCGATCTTTTCAAACGTCCCGCAAAATAAGGTGTTCTTTTTGAAGGTGAACAGTCACATAGGCGGTCAGTTTCATGCTTATAGAGACTGGTAGAGACTCATAGTTTTTGGAACAGGCCTTTATATACAGGCTTTAAGACCGCACCACAACAAACTACAAGAACATATATATTGCAATTAGTTGGACATGCTTCGGCAAATAATTTCTGCATACCAACATCGGACGTTAGATGTGATGAACTGCACAGCATGGACTTGACGGGACGGCATTAAGGACTGCTGCCTTACACCGGAATTCTCGCGAGGTACGCCTAATTGTCGAGCTTTGGTCATTCTCGAAGGCAGCAGGTACCTCGTTGTGAACAGTTTGAAATGGGTTGAAGCAGGTTGAAGACCACAACGCACTTTTTGATGCCCTGCCCAGACTGGCCCAGACCAGCCCAATCCAACCTAGTTCAGCAGATAAGCGGGTTAAGTACGATCGAGGCTAGAGCTGGTAGGAGCCATGTAGGAGCTAGCTCGTAGGAGCCACCACTTTGGAGTCTGGACTGGGCTGGACTGTATTCTACTAGACCACCTAGATTCATGTCAGCCACATGGATTGCTATGAACATTGGGCCTACAGAGGTGGCAAGCTCCAATGTACATCCCAAAAGTACAAAAAGTGACGCGGACAGCTTCAAAATGCTGTAGAATTCAGTGGAAGCGAAATAATTGTCATCCCCCTATTACCCACTTTACTCGATTACCGCCAGAAGCTCCGGAAATGCTGGAAAAGTGGAATCACTTTTAGGCAATTTACATGGATGTCAAAGCTACTGTGCAGCTTGTGCAGCGCTACTGTGGGCTGCAACCAGCAGCAACTGGCTGCAACGAGCTAAAAACTGTTGGCTAGCGTCAATTGGCGTCTGTTGACCACGTTGAAACATACCCGTAGGTAGCGGCGCTCCAAAAAGGAAACAAATTGACTTCCTTCCGCTGCTGCATCAGGGTGGAAGCTGATTAAGCCCTACAAGCAGCATCTGTAGAGTCTAGACCGGAGCCCGGTTCTCGACCTTCTAACCTACAGTCAACTTCAGTCGCGACTCGCAGTTCCGTGGTTTATGGAGCAGCTTTTGGCACCTCCCGAGTCCCGGGGGCCGGCACCTCCTGAGTCCCGGTGCCGTAGGCCTCGAATCAACCACGAATCGAATAAATATCATGACGCCACAGACGACGATTGATTTCACAGAACGTCAAAACTGCAAGTTGCGGACGCCGCACGGTACAAAACATTGGTAACCTGTAAGCACGACAAAGACGCTTCTGTTTTATGCAACGGCGTCAACAATGTCGAGATTCGCGACTGGAAGGATCCACATTCAAGGCTGCCGTCTGCAAGAGCGACAATGCATGTGAACATACGCTCGAATAAGCGTGTAAGGGCGGATCTCCTGGACGCCTTAACTATAACAATCTATCTTGGTTTCAGGGCTTTTTCAGAGTGCTAAGGGCTGATTGAGAGTGGGCACTCGCGAAAAGCTCTTTTTCGGTCTTCGCGCTTTTTCGCTTAAGGCGCTATTCAAAAAATCAATAGTAGAACATATTCATATGCAGAAGTAACCAAAATTGAACTCTTTGCTTTACAGTGAGCACACGTCCCTACTATTCCATCAATCGTCAAATGCCCCTATTACCAACGTCGCAATTTGCATATCCATTTTTAGCGAGGAAATAGGTCACACTAAGGCAAGTACTTCAAATATGGCAACAAAGTACGTACGTATTCAATAGAAGGGGTTTGACGAGCCGATTGGGTACTTGGCACGATTGATGACTTCGGAACATAGCAGCTGTGTGTCGATCCTGAAAATGAGAGGTCACTTGCGTTTTGACCTATTATGTTCACTAGCTGTCACATTCCAATTTGAGCGTGAATTGATTGAATAGAAAGCAGACCCTTAAATTGCACTGTTAACGATTAAACATGTCCATTTTTCAAATTAAGAAGACGCGCTCTATGGCCGGTACACGCGTGTACAATCGAATAGAATGGAATTGCTCAATTTTGCCCACTCCACACCAGCCTAAGTGACTTGAATGCTTTTGAGAATGATATGTTAGTAATCCTGCCACGATGGACTTAGCTTCGCAAACATAGAAGATAGGTGACAAATTGTAGGCTCTCAATTTATAAGATTAAGAATGTGTCATGCCTATGCGTATGAGATCCAGTTGCACGTGCCCTGCCTATCGACAATCAACCCATTAATGCCATACGCGTAGCACTTCGACCTTTACGTTAATGGTGAGTTTTATACCTTCCATTTCCACCGACTAGGAGCCTAACACCATGTCTAGGGCCATGGCCATCGTCGCCTAACAAGGTCATGCATCTCACACAATGTTGCTAACATCAACATCCATGCACTCGTCCTAAGCACTCGTCCTAAGTGAGGAGAGTGAGGTAAAGGCCAAAACAGTTGTGTGAGAGCTTCAACCAAAAAGACAAATACGGTACTTCGAGCCACAAAATGTGCTCTTTTGTAATCTGCTTCTTCATCTGATAACTCGGTGAAATATATACTTCCAAAGTTATTTTAATCACTAAAATGAAAGACATGATTCCACATAGCTCTCCCTTGCCGATGTTTCCTAAGTTCTTAAACTGCTGGGTCCTAATTTTCTTTGCAGGTTGTTATTCAAAGTTCCATGATACCCAATTTTGAATGAGTTCAAATTTGTTCAATTGAAAATTAATGACTTTGTTTTTCCAAACAATGGAACCTCGTAAACAAAAAAGAGAAATTCTTTATTCTGCAAATGCCTTATTATATACATGAATGCAAAATGTGAGAACACAATGGCTTCATTGTTTGTATTATACAAAATAGTTGCATATGACACAAAAATTAATGGCCACCTCATTTTCCATTTACTTATGATTGTGGCATTCAATATACACATTGAGAGATAAAGTCTGTGTGAGATGAATCAGTTCATTATTTATTTAATTAATTGCATATATAAATATAACACTAAATAAGTATTATGTCTATATACTCACATGTGCGAGTTCATCTAAATGAATGTATGTCGATGCAATGCGAGTTTACTTACTTTGTCAAAAAGGTCAGCAGGATGACTTTTGTACCATAGTGTAGTTTGCTGACTTTGTTGAAAAGGTGAGCAGGATGACTTTTGTATCATAGTATAGTTTGCTGAAATTTATATATCAGTTATATATAGGATATAATATCAGTAGGTTGACATATAGTAAGCTCGCTTGATATTAGTCAATATACTTAGCTTCAGTACACTGAGGATAGACATATTCATTTAGATTGTTATTTGTAGATTGGCACATGTGACCGTAGTATACTGAAAGTCGGGAGATCGACTGAGATTCGGTAAACCGATGTCCTACCAGTGTGGTTAACTCCTGGGTAAGCGGAGCCGTCGTCAGTCAACTGAACAGTTAGAACTTCAGTCAACCGACCAATTAATATGGTCGTTATACCTAGATCTGTGGGTCCCAACTTAACGAATTTCCCACGACACGGCGCACCTTGTGTCGTGGTCAACCAGGTGGTCACTAGGTACATAGCAGGCTGGGATCTCGTGGTCCCTCATTCTGGACAGTAGGCTTTACAGTCGGATTTCTACTTGCAAGTCATGTGTGCACTTTTGGATTTGTTCTAGAAACCAGCCTTCACGGAAACTGACATGGCTGCTTCGTCTGCGCTCCAAATGGAGCGAACTAGGACTTTTCGGAAAGGTCTTGTCAAAATGCATTCGTTGCCGTTAAGTTTGCTCAATTTGTAGTAGTATTGGCAGAGTTATGCCCTCTGACATTTCGGGGTCACACAGCGAACAGATTCCATGGTTTTGCACCTAAGTCAGTGGGATGTGTTTTAGCTACATTATGGTCACCTGCATGAGAGCGCCTTTGCTAGTCAATCCCCTGATGTTGTGCATGTGCTATACATGCTTGCATGCCTGGTAGGCAAGAGGCCATGAGTTTCTAAAGGAGAAACTCTAGTCCTCAAGCACGCCTCTTTCTTGTGCCTTGTATTCGCGTGCAACTATGGCACACTACGATAAATAAGTCAAGGGGTGTAGATGAGTAAACGGAAATCATTATAAGGGCGAAGATCGCTCCCTGATTTCACACGCTTCCACCTATCTCTGATGTTATGTATTTAAATGAAATATATTAATTGTGAATAAGCAAAATTCAATTCAGTATACACATTGAGAGATAAAGTCTGTGTTAGGTTGGCAAAATCCTGTCACCATGGTGACCTCATATTTACAGTGTAGAAACAAAATGCTAGTACAAATCCGAAATGCTATCCCAACTAGAAAGGCATCCAGTGTTGTCTTTTGTCAACTCCAGAATTCCAACCTGGATATTCAGCCATTGGGTCATGTAATGAATCTTTATATATTGGTGGATATAACATTCAGTTTAAAAGTAATAGTCAATAAATAATTAATCAAGTTCAGCCTGCTCAAGCTTAGTTAATATTCAGTTCGCTGGACTTTATGAAATTATCAGTTTAATTACTCAGCCGGAAGCAGCAGGCTGAAGTCAACTTCGGTCAGCTTGCTGACACATTCTGAAATGAATCGTCTTACCAAATAGGTGATTAACAATTAGTAAAGATATTTATATCAGCAAGTAATCTTTATGGTAATTTCCGTTAACTGGTTAAACGGCAAAGGACAACACACTAGCAGTGAATAATACTCGTAAGTCAAATGCGAGTAAACTAGCATCAATAATGCAAATCAGTAAACTCATACATAAGCAAGGTTAGAAGACAGTGCGTATCAATGGCTTCTCGCCTTGGATTCAGATCGCTCTCAGTAAGCTGTACAAGAGAGTTGGCCTCGTTTCCGAATGCCGAACTCGAGAGCAATGCCTAGCATATGTACATGGAATGAGTTTACTATTCAACGGTCAGTGCGATGGCACCGCCTACCCGGGAGTTAACCACGTTGGTAGGACCTCGGTTAATCAAATCCACCGCCATCTCCCATCATCCCGAATTGCCATCCATCCTAAGGATGTCATTTGGCCATTCATCTAGCACACCACACTTAGATGCATATCGAGGCAATTCGCTGCTACCGAGTACGGAAGTCAGCTGGCTGTCAAAGAATGTGTCAGCAAGCTGACTTAAGGTGACCTCAGCCTGCTACTTCGGGCCGAGTCATTAGACTGATATTAAATATAAAGTCCAGCAGACTGATCATTAACTAGAGTTCAGCAGGCTGAACTTATTTAACTATTTTATTTAAATGAATATTATGTCAACCAATATACTGATTCATTACAATCCCTCCAACTTATCATGTTGTCGCCTCGACAACACTAACACAAATAACAGCGTGCTGTCTTCCGTCCCCATCCTGCTGCCATTAGGAGGGAGATGTCCCTGAGGCTCTATACTCAGGGGAGCCAGACCTCCTCCTGTCTTGGGGTCTTTTGAAGCCTGTCAGAGAGGGAGGTTCCGTGTAAGGACCCCGCGGAGAACGCAGTAACTGGGCTGTTTCTTCCTGCACAGTCTGGAGGGAGGCAGCCTTCTCCTGGGCAGCCCTCAAACTAACAGGTACGTATACCGGCATCCCAGAAGAATGCTGCATGACATGAGCCAAGGGTACATGCCCTTTCTGCGAGAGAAATGCTGGCAGGCCTCTGGCTATCTCCCGAGCAGCCCTCCTGTCTGCTCTTTCTGACTGGGTCTCCTTGCCTGGAGATAGGGACTGTCCTGTGGCAGTCCCCAGCCAAGTGATATCCTCCTCTTCAGCGAGTTGCTGCATGGCCAACCCCGTCTTCTCCCTTATAGGGGATGTGGCAGGCGTCAGGATCACGGCGGGGCTAGTGTCCTCCTCCTCGCCTTCCTCCTCGTCTTCCTCTAACTCCTCCTCCTCTCCATCCCCGGGTTCCTCTGAGACTTCTGGGGTCTCTTCTGTCAGCTGCTCCAGCTCTTCCCGAGAAAAAGAATATCCCACTGACCTTCCCCTTTTGGGTGCTGGTGGGGGCTGCTGAGCCCGGACCTCATAAAGGTCCCTTTCCCCCTGCTTACTTGCCCATTTGGCATAAGCGTGCTTCCCTTTGGAGAATGACTCTCGGGCCCTGCTTCTGTCCCCCTGCATCTCCTGGCTCATGCAGTCTCTGACTCCATCCAATCTTGGGTCCCAAGCCGCAATGTGAGGGGGCAATACTATGTTCCCCTTTAGGTCTGTCAGGAAATCCTCATCCGTCGCCCTGTCATTCTGCTGGTCCCTCATGTTGATAATCCTCCACCGCCAATCGGTGGGCTTTTGAAAAAAGGCAGGGTCTGTCCTTTTAAGAGTACAAGGGTACCAGTGCCCTGCAAAGTCCAGCTGACTGGTGTCCCTGGCCACGAATTCCCAGCTCCTCCTCTCCGCCTCGTTGTACATGGCCTTGAACCTGTCATGGGGTGTTGAGTCCTTGAAGCTGTCCGCGTCCATGGGGATCATCCTGATGACCCTATCTGCCCCCCGGATACCAGGAATCGAGACAGCTCCTGCTTCGTTCACCTGGGCCATTGCCTTGGCCTCTCCGATTGTATATCCTACCATCCTGGCGTAATCGTGGTAGAGGAGGAGCCCTGTGCTGACCTCTATATACTTGTCAAAGTTTTTGGATGTCTCCCCTTCCCTCTGGAGGATTTCCTTCTGCGACTCACTGCGACTTCTCTGGGCATACTTGAAGGCCTCCTCTAGTAGATCAAAGCCCTTGCCTAGCACTGTGTAGCGGTAGCTGCTGATTCTCCTCTGTTCTTCTTCTTCAGCCTGCTGCTTCCGCTTCTCCTCAGCTTGCCTCTCCTCCTCTGCTTTCTTGGCCTCCTCTGCAGCTTTTCTGTCCATTTCTTCCTGCCTCAATCTGGCGTGTTCTTCCTCCTCCTTCTTCTTTTGTGCCTCCCGCTGTTGTTGGAGTCGTTGTGATTCCCAAGCGGTGATGGAAGATGATTCGATGTCTCCACGGAATTGCAAGTATTCTGCATGTGCCTCTTCCGCCCTTCTCTTCCTCTTGAGTTCCGACTTTTGAGTCATCCTGCTCAATCATAAACACAATGCAGTTAGTGAAGTCATGATATTTTGCCGCTACTGAGTGCCCTTGATGAAGAGGGACGCGATCGGGAGAGTTCCTAGAGTGGAATACCTGGTGTGAGTGAATATAAGGAAAAATTGAGTGAGTAAGCAAGTGAGTGTGAGCGCAGGTTGAGTGTGTAATATGGTGATCAGAGACTACCACTCCCTCCAACTTAATTTTAAAGGTGGGCTGCCTGTTACAGCTGTCACTAACTGTCACATCCCTCTCCAACTTATATGGAGACAGGACCTACTGTCACCTTCCCATGTCTACTGAAGGGACAGTTAGGGCGGTGCCCCAGCCGCCCGAAGGTGGAACCGTTTCAACGCCCCTTTGGCATTGGTCAGCTGGTCTTTGAATTCCCAAGTGTCCCCAGAGGCATCGTAACCCTTCCATCGGATGAGGTACTTCATGACATATTTAGACGATCGACGGACCGAGCGAGCGTCTAAAATCTCATCGACCTCATATTCCTCGAGGTCGCCGTCGCGGACAGCGGGGACCGGTCCCGGTTGGACAGGTAACCGACCTGTGAACAGTGTATCACCTTTGATGTATGGTTCCAGGAAGGAGACATTAAAGACCGGATGACCCTTGTATTGAGCTGACATGTTCAATTTGTAAGCATTCTGTCCTATACGACGTACCACCGAATATGGACCGACCCAGACAGGGCCAAGCTTTTTCTTGACCACACCAGGGAGGTACAGGTGCTGAGAATGCAGTTTCACTAAATCCCCCTTGGAAAATGTCAGTTCCCGACGGTGTTGATTAGCGTATTTTTGTTGGTTTTCTTGGGCCGTGTGCAAGTTTCGTTGGACTTCTGACAGGGTGTCAGCAAACTCCTGAGTTAATTAAAGGGAGACCGGGTTGTCAATCCCTTCAGGGTGAGTTAAAGATTCCCCTAGCACATCTAAAGGAGACTTAGGGACTCTACCCAGGCTGAGTTCAAAAGGAGTCTTGCCCGTTGACGCGTGCACCGCACTGTTGACCGCAAACTGAATTTGAGGCAACAGGTCATCCCAATTATCTTGTTTTTGGTTAATATATGCTCTCAGCACCTCCTGCAGAACTCGGTTAGTTCTTTCAGTCTGCCCATCAGCTTGAGGGTGGTTTGCTGTGCTGAGCATCTGTTTGACTCCTATTAACCTCATTAAAGCTCTCCAGAACTTAGAGGTGAATTTTGAGTCTGTGTCTGAGATGATATTAGAAGGGAGCCCATGTTGGCATACTACATGGTTGTAGAACTGTCTCGCTGTTTCGAGGGCAGTCACTTTGACA
>WELA01003747.1:305023-321409 GCA_009602735.1 Mesotaenium endlicherianum
GGTTGCAAGAGACCTCCGGGTGGTGTGTGCCGAGACTTATTTCTTTGACACAGGTCACAGGACTTGACATATTTCAAGACCTCCCGGGGTAACCCCTCCCAATGATAATGTTTTGCCAATTTGCCAACGATTTTTGCCTGCCCCAAATGTCCACCCAGGAGACTGTCATGCGCTTGACTCAGTACGAGGCACCTTGTTTCCAGGCTATTAGGAATGACCAGCTTCAGCCTGCCTGAAGTGGTTTCAGTCACCCAGACCCCTCCCTTAAGCTTATACCCGAGTGCAGTAGCACGACACACACCAGTAGTGGGGCTGGGCTCAAATGTTGGGTCAGAAAGGTAGGCTTTCCTAAGTTGTTCTAGGAAGGACTTTTTCACCTTTAGTGAAGTGAGTGCACACAGGACTTTATCTACAGCATGCTGACTAAAGTTCCTTTCTTGCAAGTCAGGTCTTCTAGAGAGTGCATCAGCAGGATTCAACTTCCCGGGTTTGTAGTCGATCTGGACTTGGAACTGCTCCAGCATCTGGCTCCAGCGGTTCTCCCTCCTCGACAGCTTGGACTTCTTCTGAAAGTGGGTCAGAGCTAGATGATCTGTAATCACCTTAAAAGCTTTACCATGTAAGTATGCTCTCCACTGTTTGAGTACATGAATGATAGCTAGCAGCTCTTTATCATGCACTGAGTAATTAATCTCCGCTGGATTAAATTTCATAGACTCATACAACACAGGATGCCACTCCTGCCGTACCTTACCATCCTTTGTGGTTTTGTCAGCAGGCTGCAACAAAATAGCACCCATGGCAAAGTCAGAGGCATCAGTAACCACCTGCACCGGTTTGCTGGGGTCATACACGGCTAGCACTGGGGCAGAACAAAGGGCATCTTTAAGGGTCTGGAAGGCAGCCTGCTGCTCTTCCCCCCACACATACCCGATGTCTTTCTTAGTAAGGTCAGTCAGTTTATTGGCCTTTGTGGAATAATTCTCAATAAATCTCCTATAGTAGTTAGCCAACCCGAGGAAGAATCTAACTTCAGAGACAGACTGTGAAACTGGCCAGTCCCTTATGGTCTAAACCTTCTTAAGATCCACGCTGATGCCCTTTTTACTGACAATGTGGCCCTAGAATTCAATACTGTCTTTAAAAAAATCACACTTGCTCATTTTAGCATATAAGTGATTTGTTCTCAGAGTGTCCAGGACTGTCTTTAAGTGTTCAGCGTGCTGAGCTTCATCTTTAGAGAAAATTAAAATATCATCCAGGAAAACTTGCACAAACTTATCCAAATAAGGTCCGAAAATGTCATTCATAGCACCCATGAAGGTGGCAGGAGCATTAGTCAGTCCAAATGGCATCACGTTGAACTCATAGTGTCCATAATGTGTACGGAAGGCAGTCTTGTGTTCATCCCCCTCAGCAATTCTGATTTGATGATAACCACTCTTGAGATCTATCTTACTGAACACCTTAGCACCAGACAGGGTATCAAGCAAGTCCTCGATCCAAGGTAAAGCATACTTGTTCTTTACTGTAATTCTGTTCAGGGCTCTGTAATCCACACACATCCGCATACTGCCATCCTTTTTCTTAACAAATAGGATGGGTGCGCCGTAAGGTGATTTACTGGGAGAAATATAATCATTTTCCTCAAGTTCTGCAATCTGTATTTTCAACTCCTCGCTCTCCACATAAGACAAGCCATACGTGCGTTGCCAAGGTGGCTGACTCCCAGGTAATAGATCAATCCTATGATCTACTTCCCTCTTAGGGGGTAGTCCTGGAGGCATATTAAATACATCTATGTACTGAGCAACAATTTATGCAGCAGTAGGGTGCTTCGGAGGGCTTACCTTTTTCTCAACCACTTCTTCAGGTTGAGGAGGTACCTCTCTTAGCAGCAGACAGAACATTCTGTCTTCCTTTTGGTTCCAGCTTTTGACGAACTCCATTGCATTCAGCAACTTGCATCCTTCTGGAAGCCTCTTCTCTCCTTCATTTGCGATCCACACAGGACAATAGGAAGAGCACTGGTGGGTGCCAAGTCAGTCTGCCCATCACTGGCTCCTCTCACTTTAACTGTACCTCTGCTCCAACACACTTCAGCTTGATGTCTATTAAGCCAGGACCTGCCTAGCACGAGATCATAGAAACCAGTGTTGAGTACCTCACATGTAAGCGTTTCAGTTAGAACTGCAATGCCAGAACCTAACTGGACCCCAATAGGCTTGGTTATAACTCCTCCCGGGATACTTGAGGCATCTCCAAGGAATATTTTTCTATTCCCTTGGGTGACAGTAGGCAGCCTTAGCCGCTTAACTAAGTCCTTGTGAATAAAAGTATGTGACGCCCCTCCGTCAACAAATGCCCTCACCTTCCTACCTGCAATCATGCAATGCAGTAGGATAGGGGGGACTGTCTTTTCCTGACTTTCGCATTGTTCTCCTGACGTAGCAAAGAAATGTTGGACATCAGGTGGAACAAGAGCATCCAGAGTGTGCACTCTCTGGACGTCTATATTACTGATGGTCTCCTTTATCTGTTTGTCAGGCATGCATAGTGAATCCAGTTCAGCAGGACCCATAATACCTGCTACGAGGGCAGCTAGTGACGACTCACTATCTCTAGCATCCTCACAGTCAGTAGACTGGATTACTGACTGTTGCTGTCTTTTAAAGGCTGGTCTTTTCTCTCGACCTTGGGCAGGTGCTTGACTGGACACTGTTCTCTGTAGTGACCTTTCTGCTGACAATGGTAGCAAGTAGATTTTGCTGAGGCTGGTCATGGCTTAGTCCAACCACCACCCCTTCCATGGCCACCTCGAGAGGAACCACCTCTATCTCTAGACTGAATAGCATTGTACTCATACTCATATTCATCACCCTGATTATCCTCAGCCTGGTCTCCTTCATTTGCATTGTAGGAACCGTGTGGCTTTTTGACAATCTTAGACACCAAAGTGTTACTCTGGCGCTTGTGATTGAACTGCTGTTGATACCAGGCGTCAGCATCCTAAATCAAGTCAGCCAGTTTCTCATACTTTTTCTCAGCAAAATGACCAGAGACCTCGGATTTCAAGCCATACCTGAAGTATGCTATCCTATACCGTTCTGGCAAATCAGGCTGCTTCATCATGTTCTCTTGGAACTTTTGAGCAAACTCAGCAACTGAAGTGGTCTGCTTCAGTGTCAGGGAGATCATCGCATAGATAGCTTTCTCCTGCTGGTTGATGACATCAAACTTCTCATGCAACTTCTCGACAAACTCTACCCACGTAGGGTCACCGAGTTGCCGAGCCTTACGCTCTTCCTTCCAGTAAAGCCACCAGTCTGCGGCACTGCCTTTCAGTAGCGCACCGGTGTGCCTGACCTTCTCGTAATCTTGCAGTTCTGGGTAGTTCTCCAGCCACTGCTCAACATCCGCGAGAAACTTGATTAGGTAGTATTTTCTGATTCTCTCAGGATCATATTCCTGGGGAGGTTTCGGCTTGGGCTTACTAGGCCCTCGGCCACCACCACTAGTGGTTTGAGACCCCAGTTGGTCTCTGTCCCGCAGTAGGGACATTATGATTCTTTTGTCCTCCTGCTGGGACTGATACATGGTCGCCATTTGCGACTGCATCTGAACGAACAACGCTCCCAAGTCTACACTTTGGGGTGGTAGATTGGGAGTCTAGCAAATGCAGCAGCAGCATTGGCATCTACTCGCTGAGTAGTGTCCTCAACAATCCCTCTCGCTCCTGCAGCAGCAATTCCTGCCGCATTCAGCCGGTCACGTACTTGATTTAGGGGTACATTGAGTTGTACAGCAGGAGGTGGGTTCAGAACATTGGCCCTTGATGCCATAAGTTCTTCAACAGTGCGCTCATCAGCTGGCTGTTCTTCACTCCTTTCTGTATCTTCAGCGGCCTTTGCTACTTGTTCAGCTTCTAATCTGGCTCTCTCCTCCTCAGCTTGCTGAGCTGCGACTGAGGCAATAGCAGCTGCCTCATCTGCAGCCTCCCTAGCTGCAGTATCCGCTACTGCTTCCGAATAGGTACGGGTTCCCGCTACATGGCTTTCCGCCTGGTTTTCGACATTCTCATTATCCTGGCTCTCCATGTCTCGGGAGTTGCTAGTTTGAGACCTTGTCCTTACCATACAAAGAAGACTGTGATAACCGCTCCGATACCACTGAAATGAATCGTCTTACCAAGTAGGCGGTTAACAATTAGTAAAGATCTTTATATCAGCAAGTAATCTTTATGGTAAATTCCGTTAACTGGTTAAACGGCAAAGGACAACACACTAGCAGTGAATAATACTCGTAAGTCAAATGCGAGTAAACTAGCATCAATAATGCAAATCAGTAAACTCATACATAAGCAAGGTTAGAAGACAGTGCGTATCAATGGCTTCTCGCCTTGGATTCAGATCTCTCTCAGTAAGCTGTACAAGAGAGTTGGCCTCGTTTCCGAATGCCGAACTCGAGAGCAATGCCTAGCATATGTACATGGAATGAGTTTACTGTTCAACGGTCAGTGCGATGGCACCGCCTACCCGGGAGTTAACCACGTTGGTAGGACCTCGGTTAACCAAATCCACCGCCATCTCCCATCATCCCGAATAGCCATCCATCCTAAGGATGTCATTTGGCCATTCATCTAGCACACCACACTTAGATGCATATCGAGGCAGTTCGTTGCTACCGAGTACGGAAGTCAGCTGGCTGTCAAAGAATGTGTCAGCAAGCTGACTTAAAATGACCTCAGCCTGCTACTTCGGGCCGAGTCATTAAATTGATATTAAATATAAAGTCGAGCAGACTGATCATTAACCAGAGTTCAGCAGGCTGACCTTATTTAACTATAATATTTAAATGAATATTATGTCAACCAATATACTGATTCATTACACATTTCTTGACAGCCAGCTGACTTCCGTACTCGGTAGCAGCAAACTGCCTAGATATACATCCAAGTGTGGTATGCTAAATGAATTGCCAACTGACATCTTTAGGATGGATGACGCTTCGAGATGATGGGAGATGGAGGTGGATTTGATTAACCAAGGTCCTACCAACGTGGTTAACTCCCGAGTAGGCGGTATCATAACATTTGCCGTTGAACAGTAAACTCATTCCATATTCATATGCTAGGATTGCTCTCGAGTTCGGCATTCGGAAACGAGGCCAACTCTCTTGTACAGCTTACTGAGAGATATCTGAATCCAAGACAAAAAGCCGTTGATACGCACTGTCTTCTAGCCTTGCTCATGTATGACGTTTACTGATTGCATTATTGGTGCTAATTTACCTACATTTGACTTACGAGTATTGTCCACTGCTAGTGTGTTATTGCAGTTTATTCCGTTAACAAAAAATACTATAAAGATTACTCGCTGATACAAAGATCTTCATTAATTGTTAATCGCCTATTGGTAAGTAAAATTATTTCAATGGTATCGAAGCTGTTATTACAGTCTTCTTTGTATGATAAGAACAAGGTCTCAAACTAGCAACTCCCAAGACATGGAGAACTAAGATAACAAGAATGTCGACAACCAGGCTGAAAGCCATGTAGCGGAAACTCGTACCTATCCTGAAGGAGTGGCAGATACTGCAGCTAGAGAGGCTGCAGATAAGGCAGCTGCTATTGCCGCATTCGCAGCACAGCAAGCTGAGGACAAGAGAGTCAGATTAGAAGCCGAGCGATTAGCAAAAGCTGCTGAACATACAGAAATGAGGGAAGGATAACCAGCGAATGAGCGCATTGTTGAAGAACTTGTGGCAGCAAGTGCCAATGTTCTGAACCCACCTCCTGCTGTACAACTCAATGTGCCTCTAGGTCAAATTCGTGACCGGCCGAATGCGGCAAGAATTGCTGCTGCAGGGACGAGAGGGACTGTTGAGGACACTACACGGCGAGTAAATGCCACTGCCGCTGCTGCATTTGCTAGACTCCCACCTCAAAGTGTCGATTTGGAAGCATTATTTGTGCAAATGCAATAGCAAATGGCGAGCATGTATCAGTCCCAACACGAGGACAAAAGCATCATAATGTCCTTGCTGCGTGATAGAGACCAATTGGATTTTCAAACCACTGGTGGTGGTGGCAGAGGGCCTAGTTAGCCTAAGCCAAAACCTCCCCAGGACTATGATCTTAAGGGAAACAAAAAGTACTACCTGATCAAGTTTCTCGCTGATATTGAGCAGTGGCTGGAGAACTACCCAGAACTGCAGGATTACGAGAAGGTCAGGCACACTGGTGCTCTACTGAAAGGCAGTGCAGCAGACTGGTGGCTATATTGGAAAGGAGAGCGTAAGGCTCAGCAACTTGGTGACCCTACTTAGGTAGAGTTTGTCGAAAAACTGCATGAGAAGTTTGATGTCATCAATCAGCAAGAGAAAGCTATCTATGCAATGATCTTCTTGACACTAAAGGATACCATTTCAGTTGTTGAGTTTGCTCAGAAGTTCCAAAAGAACATGATGAAGCAGCTAGACTTGCCAGAGCGGTATCGGATAGCATACTTCAAGTATGGCTTGAAAAATGAGGTCTCAGGTCATTTTTCTGAAAAGAAATATGAGAAACTGGCTGACTTGATCCAGGACGCTGATACTTGGGATCAGCAGCAGTTCAATCACAAGCGCCAGAGTAATGCTCGGGTGCCTAAGATTGTCAAAAAAGCCCCACGGTGCCTACAATGCACTTGAAAGAGACCAGGCTGAGGACGATCAGAGTGATGAGTATGAGTATGAGTATAATGCTATGCAGTTTGGAGGGAGAGGCGGTCACTCTCGAGGTGGCTATGGAAGAGGTGGTGGTAGGATTAAGTCGAGACCAGCCTCAGCAAAATCTACAAGCAATTGCCAGCAGCTGGGCCACCACAGAGAGCAGTGTCCGCACAAGCACCTTCCAAAGGTCGAGAGAAAGGACCAACCTTTAAAAGACAGCAACAGTCAATAATCCAGTCTACTGACTGTGAGGATGCTAGAGATAGTGAGTCGTTACTAGCTGCCCTCGTGGCAGGTATTATGGGTCTTGCTGAATTTCATTTAGTAGGCATGCCTGACAACCAGATAAAGGAGACCATCAGCAATATAGATCCCCAGGGAGGTCATACACTCTGGATGATCTTCTTCCCCCTAATGTCCAACATTTCTTTGCTAATGTAAGGTCATAGGTTTACAAAGTGCATTTATGGATTTCTTAAGAGTATGTTTTGATTGCATAGAAGTGTAGAGTGTATTTTTGATATAAAGTTCATCGATTTTGGTCATGCATTGAGAGAGTTATGGATTTCCGAAGTTATATTAGTTTTGAGGTCGATTGACAACTGTCCTTAATTCGTGGTGAGCGCGACCGTCGGATTGACCAAAGCATTGAGCGATCTGGGCCGTTTGAGTGAATTCAAACCTTCACGTAATTTCGGCTGACGCGGAGGGCCGACTAGGTCGATTTACCTAGAAGTTTCGGATTAGCCTAGCGCGTCTGAGTTAGTATATTCTAGATATTTCGATGCATACATGTGGACGTCAAATCGGCTCGACACGTCAGATGAGACTGATCTGGCTTTCTCAAAAACATTTTGGAAGGGACGATTTGACAAACATTTGGGATAATCCGTTGCTAAGCGGCCCTCCCGCCTAGGGGCGAGCGGCCGTCGTAGAAAACTATAAATAGACATCACTACTTCATTTCTTATCAATATTCACTTCTATAAATTTCTACGGGTTTGTAACGACAAGGCCTTCCATCCTACATCACTTGTGAGCAGTTTCTTGCTACTCAAAATGTTGAGTAATTTTCCTAAGCTGTCTTAGAGATATGCCGCTGCACTCTGTAGTATGATTGCAACTAGTTCTTTTCCTCGTGAGTCACTACGCTTCCACTAGGGCACTCTGCCCCTGTCATGTGGTATCGGAGCTGGGCTAGTTTGCATATAATATTATAGAGTCGCAGCCGGCGGCTGGAGGAGGCGAACATGTCGAGCATGTTGAGCGCGCGGGGCAGCAGGCAGCACCAACGATGACCAGAGAGCAACAAAAAATGCAAGCAATGCTGAGGCAAATGGCGAATGCCAATGGAGGAGAAGTCTACACCCAGTTTCAACAAAATATGCGCGCGGAGGCGGAGAGAGTGCGAGTTATTATGGGGAACGTCGCTTCGACGAGTTCGGCACCTGCACCTGTTGTGCCACCAATTCATCTTAACCCAGTGGTGCAACCAGTTATTCCACCCGCATCGGGTGTGCGTGCGCCTAAGCCTGAAGTGTATACTGGAGAGCGTGGATCGTCGCCTGTTCATCAATGGATTTTTGGAGTGAAGAAGTTTATGGAATATTCTGCGCTCATACCCGACAGGCAGGTCGCCTTTGTCATAAGTTTGCTGCAGAAGAGTGCTGGAGCTTGGTATGAACGAGAAAAGCAGCTGTCTGGAGTTCTTGCTACTCTTGATCAGCTATTTGAAGGCTTGAAGGGGCAATTTCAACCTATTGCACCCGAGGCTACTGCTCGAGATCTATTGGCGCCTTCGTCAACGAGCAAGCGTTCAAGAGTATGTACCGCGCTTCAACGAGCTGGTACTTCAAAGTCCATCCATGCAGGAGTCGGAGATGATGGACAAGTTCAAGAGGGGACTCAAGCCAATTGTGGCCAAGGAAGTGTCACTCAAGAACCCTACCAATCTTGGAGAAATGATGGCGTTGGCAACAAGGGTCGACGCTGTAGAGTATAGTCAGAGGCAGTGGGGCAGCCACAACTTTGGAGGATATCGACACTTTGGATCTCAAGCGCCAAGCACGAGTGTTCAAGGTCCAGTACCCAAGGAGTTGGGACTTGTGCAGTACCAGCGCAGGCAACAGAATTACAAGCCGAGAGGACCCTGCTACAATTGCGGCAAGCTTGGACATCTGGCTCGAGACTGTCATGTGAAGGCGAAGCAACCTCAACAGCAGGAAAAAGGAGGACGCCAGTAAGTCGTTCTGGGGTGTCTACTGGCGTGAAGACGAGAACTCAAAAGGAGGTTACCCCCAGGAGCCTGCCGTGAAGCGAAAGACGGGATGTTGACAAGCCTATCATCGTGGAAGGAGTAGTCGACGGCAACAAGGCGAAGTGTATGGTCGATAGTGGCGCAAGTGCAAACTTTGTGCAAAAGAAGCTGGTGAAAGAGTGGCGAATCCCTGTGCAGAAGAATTATGAGCCTAAGGAGGCAAGTTTGGCGAATGGGCAAAAACTCAAGTGTGGTGCACCTACGGAAGCTATTCACGTGAAAGAAGCGGTGTAAGGAAGCTATGGAGCAGGCAGACTTAGGTCACCATGAGGTGATATTGGGCCGACCATGGCTAAGAAAAGCCAACCCTCAAGTGCACTGGAGCACAGGACAAGTGAAAGTCCAAGGGCGTGATGGTCAAATGGAGACAGCGAATCAGGTGGAGGTAGATACGACCACAAGTAAAGGTCTTCTGTTGAGCTTGCAAGTTAAGAAGCTATGCAGGGCGAATCAGGTGAAGGAGATGTACCTTGTTTCGGTGGCCCTGGCGAGGTCATCAGATGGAGCAAGCGTGAATCTTAACAGCCTGGGCGAATGTACATCGCCGGAGGAGCAAGTAGTGGTGTCTGATCCCCTTGCTCAGAAGGAGCAGAGCCCAACTGCTCAAGAGAAGAAGCCTACTGAGATGCCTGCCCAAATTAAGGCGCTGTTGGAGGAGTTCAAGTGCGAATTTCCTAAGGAGCTACTTGTCGGATTACCTCCACAGAGAGCTATGAAGCATAAGATCAAGTTGGATCCAAGGAGCAAGCCACCAGTGAGACCCCCCTATCGACAATCGTTTGCGGAGTTGGATGAGTTGAAGAAGCAGCTGACAGAGTTATTGGAAAAGGGATTCATCCGACCCAGCGAGTCTCCATTTGCAGCGCCAGTCTTATTTGTGAAGAAGAAGGATGGGACTATGAGGATGTGTGTCGACTACCGGGCACTCAACAAGGTCACCATCAAGAACGGGTACCCACTTCCACGAGTGGACGAGTTGATTGACAGGCTTGTCGGGACGAAGTATTTCTCGAAGATTGATTTGAGGAGTGGCTATCACCAGGTACGAATTGTGGAAGGAGACATTCAAAAGACTGCTTTCAGGACTCGCTATGGTTTATTTGAGTTCACAGTCTAGCCTTTTGGACTGACTAATGCACCTGCTACATTCATGGGACTCATGAATAGTGTCTTCAGACCCTACTTGGACCAGTTTGTGGTGGTATTTTTGGACGACATCCGGATCTATTCGAGGACCTTGGAAGAGCATGTGGAGCATCTGAGGAAGGTGTTGGAGGTCTTGAGAGATCAGAAGCTGTATGGGAAGATGAGCAAGTGCGACTTCTGTCTCAAGGAGGTTGAATTTCTTGGGCACATAGTGGGAGCTGAAGGAGTCAAGCTGGTGCAGAAGAATGTGCAAGCAGACAGAGATTGGCTGGTGCCTGCCGATATTCATCAACTCAGGAGTTTCCTCGGCATGGTAAATTATTATCGACGTTTCATTGAAGGATTTGCCAAGGTGTGTGCACCGCTCACGGACATGTTGAAGAAGTAGGAGAAGTGGCTATGGGTGAGTTATAACCAAGCCTATTGAGGTCCAGTTAAGTTCTGGCATTGCAATTCTAACTGAAACGCTTACATTTGAGGTACTCAATACTGGCTTATATGATCTCGTGCTAGGCAGGTCCTGGCTAAACAGACATGAAGTCGAAATGTGTTGGAGCAGAGATACAGTTAAAGTGAGAGGAGCAAGTGATGGGCAGATTAACTTGGCACCCACCAGTGCTCTTCCTCTTGTCCTGTATGGATGGCAAATGAAGGAAAAGAAGAGGCTTCCAGGGGGATGCAAATTGCTGAATGCAATTTATCGAAAGCTGGAACCAGAAGGAAGACAGAATGTTCTATCTGCTGCTAAAAGAGGTACCTCCTCAACTTGAAGAAGTGGTCGAGAAAAAGATAAGCCCTCCGGAGCACCCTACTGCTGCAAAAATTGTTGCCGAGTATATTGATGTTTTTAATATGCCTCCAGGATTGCCCCCTAAAAGGGAAGTAGATCATAAGATTGATTTATTACCTGGGAGTCAGCCACCTTGCCAACGCACTAATGGCTTGTCTTATGTGGAGAGCGAAGAATTAAAAACACAAATTGCGGAGCTTGAGGAAAATGGTTATGCTTTCCCAAGTAAATCACCTTATGGTGCACCCATCCTATTTGTTAAGAAAAAGGATGGAAGTATGCGCATGTGTGTGGATTACAGAGCTCTGAACAAAATTACAGTAAAGAACAAGTATGCTTTACCCAGAATCGAGGACTTGCTTGATACCCTGTTTGGTGCTAAAGTGTTCAGTAAGTTAGATCTTAAGAGTGGTTATCATCAAATCAGAATTGCTGAGGGGGACCAACACAAGACTGCTTTTCGCACACGTTATGGACACTATGAATTTAATGTGATGCCATTTGGACTGACTAATGCTCCTGCTACCTTCATGGGTGCTATGAATGACATTTTTAAGCCTTATTTGGATAAGTTTGTGCAAGTCTTCTTAAAAGATCTTTTAATTTTCTCTAAAGATGAGGCTCAGCACGCTGATCACTTAAAGACAGTCATGGACACTTTAAACAGAACTCAATTTAAGCTAAAATGAGCAAGTGTGATTTTTTGAAGGAAAGTATTGAACTCTTGGGTCACGTTGTCAGTAAAGAAGGCATCAGTGTGGATCCTAAGAAAGTCCAGACCATAAGTGTAACGCTCCGAGCTATTTTAGGCGTATTTGGGACGTTTTCCCAATTACCTAAAGTATGTTATACTATTTATCATATTATTTGATAAATGATTGCATCATATTCAATTATTCGCCACACGTGTGTGCCGATTAATTCCTGGTCGGTTGGCGAAACGACCAAAAAGCGTCGTAACGTAACTCGACTACTTCGCAAAAGTACGACATAATTATTCATAAAGATACTTTGATTAATTATGAGATGATAACTTATTAAATCATTGATTGATTAAGTTGATTTGATTGTCATTATTTCGACAATGCACAATCACAGATTTCGAGTTTACGACCAGTCGTTCATACGAACAAACAGTCGTATCAAGATACGAACAAACCGTCGTAAAGACAAACGAAACGAAATATGCAAAGTCGCTTTCCATCGACGCGGATTCGAGCCCACGACTTGTCGTTTGAAACGTTCACACCTAAACCAATTGGCCAAGTAGTTATTCGTAACTCTTGGTTCATGACGTAATCATTTGAACGCAACTCCGCGAACAGTCGCGACTTTTCGAAAAGTCGCGAGAACGCGAAAACGCCCGTTTGGCGCGAACCGGTTTTCTGAAAACCATTGAAAAGTCTCCAAACCGCCAAACGGCGCGTTTCGAGCATTCGGCCGAATGGGACACGTCCCTTCGACCGTTTTCGTTGAACATGAACCAGTGCCCTAGGTGGTGACTCGAAGCACTCCAGTGCCTCATGTTGTGCAGGTATAAATACCTGTAGAGTCATTGTGAGTGCAACTCTCACAAGCACACATTCTACGTTAGTTTACATTTTTGCTCTTTCGAGTATTCGTCGATTTGCACAATTATACACATTTTCCTTCCACTTGAATTAAATATTCCTTGAATACCAAGAAAAGATCCTCTCGAAAAGCAAAAACGTAACAATAAGGGACTAGCCGGTACCACAATTTGTCTCGGAATGGGGTTGGCTAACTATTACACGTTATTCAATGAAAATTATTTTACAAAGGCCAGTAAACTGACTGACCTTACAAAAAAGAACATAGGGTATGTGTGGGGGGAAGAGCAGCAAGCTACCTTCCAGACCCTTAAAAATGCTCTCTGTTCTGCCCCAGTCTTAGCTGTATAAGACCCCAGCAAACCTGTGCAGGGGGTCACTAATGCTTCTGACTTTGCCATGGGTGCTATTTTGTTACAGCCTGCTGACAAAACCACAAAGGATGGTAAGGTAAAGCAGGAGTGGCACCCTGTGCTGTATGAGTCAATAAAATTTAACCCAGCTGAAATTAACTATTATGTGCATGATAAAGAGCTGCTTGCTATCATTCATGTGCTCAAACAGTGGAGAGCATACTTACATGGTTAAGCTTTTAAGGTGATTACAAATCATCTAACTTTGACTCACTTTCAGAAGAAGTCCAAGCTGTCGAGGAGGGAGAACCGTTGGAGCCAGATGCTGGAGAAGTTTCAAGTCCAGATTGACTACAAACCAGGGAAGTTGAATCCTGCTGATGCACTCTCTAGAAGACCTGACTTGCAAGAAAAGAACTTTAATTTGCATGCGGTAGATAAAGTCCTTTTGTGCACTCACTTCACTAAAAGTCAAAAAGTCCTTCCTTGAGCAGCTTAGGAAAGCCTACCTTTCTGTTCCAACATTTGAGCTCAGCCTCACTGATAGTGTGTGTCCTGCTACTGCATGCGGGTATCGGCTGAAGGGAGGGTCTGGGTAACTGAAACCACTTCAGGCAGGCTGAAGCTGGTCATTTTCATAACTTAGAATTAAGGTCACTCTTACTGAGTCAAGCCCATGACAATTTGCTGGGTGGGCATTTGGGGCAGGCCAAAACTGTTACCAACTGGCAAAACATTATCACTGGGCGGGATTGCCTCGAGAGGTCTTGAAATATGTTGTCTTGTGATCAGTGTCAGAAAACTAAGTCTACGCACACACCACCCGGGGGGGCTATTACAACCACTGCCCATCCCAGCTGGACGCTGGGAAACAATATCCATAGACTGGGTAGTAACACTACCATGAATTGCCAATGGGAATGAATCTATACTGGTAGTAGTGGATAAATTGACAAAAATGGTCATTTTCATCCCCACCACTGTCAAAGTAACTGTCCTCAAAATTGCGAGACAGTTCTACAACCATGTAGTATGCCAATATGGGCTACCCTCTAATATTATCTCCAACAGAGACTCAATATTTACCTCTAAATTTTGGCGAGCTTCAATGGGGTTAATGGAAGTCATACAATTGCTCAGCACAGCAAACCACCCTCAGGCTGATGGGCAGACCAAAAGAACTAACCGAGTTCTGCAAGAGGTGCTGAGAGCTTATATTAACCAAAATCAAGATAATTGGGATGACCTGTCTCAAATTTAGTTTGCGGTCAACAGTGCGGTGCACGCGTCAACGGGCAAGACTCCTTTTGAAGTCAGTCTGGGTAGGGAGCCTAAGTCTCCATTGGATGTGCTAGGGGAGTCTTTAACTCACCCTGAGGGAATTGACAATCCGGTTGAAAGGGGGAAGGGTGCGGGGAGTGCGCCCATACACACTCACGCACCCTCACCCGCGAGTAGAAGCGTGCACGAGGACCTTTCCTAGTTGCATACACAAGGTGGAGTGGCCTGATGGTATGCCACCCTTGCAAGAGTTAGAAAGCTACATGAGAGAGGAGTGGAAAAGAACTCACTTTATTAAGAAAAGTCGTGTACAAGATAAGAAGGTTAGACTAGACTAAGCCCCCTCTACTTCCTTGTGCTTCCCATTTATCCTTTAACTCTAAGTGTCCTCTCTAGCAAAGTACCTCCAGAACCTTCTCCTATGGCTCCTTCCATGTAGGTGACCTTGCCTAGTTGGACAAGCTAGCACACTCACACGCACACAATCACACTCTAGAATATTCTACTACACAAACCACTAACTCCTCACGGAGTTTCTAGAAATTCCACGATCACTTTGGCACTCTACGTAATTGTACGTACTTTCTGGAACCCTCATGTTTCAATGTCCTACTTTCTGGACTCCAACCGAAATTTTCGTCACTGGACCTGTCCTTGTCACTAAATAGAATCTGTGACATTAAAAACTCACTAAAAACTTCCAAAATTCATAACTATCTCAATACTTGTCCAAATGACGTGAAATAAAGGCCAAAGTTCTTCTAAAATCACACTCTATCACATAAAATACTAGAAAGAAACAAACTACATTTTCATAACCTTACACCGGTGTCTCTCCAGTTAACTCAGGTGTTCGCTGACACCCTGTCAGACGTCCACCACAATCTGCACAAAGTCCAAGGAAATCAACAAAATTACGCTAATCAACACAGTCGAGAGCTGACATTTTCAAAGGGGAATTTGGTCAAACTGCATTCTCAACACCTGCACCATCCTGGTGTGGTCAAGAAAAAGCTTGGTCTGGTCTGGGTCGGTCCATATTCTGTGGTGCGCCGTGTCGGTCAGAATGCTTACAAACCGAACATGTCAGCGGAATTCAAGGGTCACCTGGTCTTTATTGTCTTCTTCCTAGAACAATACATCAAGGGTGACTCACTGTTCACTGGTCAGTACCTTGTCCAACCGAGACCGGTCCCCGCTGTCAAGGATGGTGACCCTGAGGAATATGAGGTCGAGGAGATTTTGGAAGCTCGCTCTGTCCGCCAATCAGCTAAATATGTCATGAAATACATTGTCAGATGGAAGGGTTACGATGCCTCCGGGGATACTTGGGAATTTAAGGACCATTTGACCAATGCCAAAGGGGCGTTGAAACAATTTGACCTACGGGCGGCTGGGGCACCTCCCTAACTGTCACTTCAATTGCCATGGGCAGGTGACAAGAGGTCCTGTCTCCAATTAAGTTGGAGGGGAAAGTGAATGACAGTTAGCGTGCGAGAAACGGACAGTTACTGAGGGATAATTATCGAATCCTAAGTGTCAGCATAGTGACAGATGGGACAGCCAGGCCCACATTAAGCAAAGTTGGCGGAATGAAAAAGGGACTTAACTCACCCTGCACACACGTTCATTCGTTTATTTTTCATTGCACTGCAGCTACGTAATCTCTTAGCAATTACTGTAATGAATCAGTATATTGGTGGATATGATATTCATTTAAATATAATAGTTAATTAGGTTCAACCTGCTGAAATTTAGTTAGTAGCCAGTTTGCTGGACTTTAGTTAATAGTCAGTCTGCTGGACTTTACATAATTATCAGTTTAATGACTCAGCCGGAAGCAGCAGGCTGAAGTCCATATAAGTCAGCTTGCTGACCCATTCTTTGTCAGCCAGCTGACTTCCGTACTCGGCAGTAGCGAACTGCCTTGACATACACCTAAGCACGATATGCTAGATGAATGGCCAGATGACATCCCCATGATGGATGGCTATTCGGGATGATGAGAGATGGCGGTGGATTTGGTTAACCGAGGTCCTACCAACGTGGTTAACTCCCGGGTAGGCGGTGCCATCGCACTGGCCGTTGAACAGTAAACTCATTCCATGTACATATGCTAGGCATTGCTCTCGAGTTCGGATTCGGACACGAGGCCAACTCTCTTGTACAGCTTACTGAGAGAACTCTGAATCCAAGGCAAGAAGCCATTGATACGCA
>WELA01003747.1:329798-351105 GCA_009602735.1 Mesotaenium endlicherianum
CTTGGACCAGCCCCAAGTCTCTCTACTAGAAGCCCGGAGACTTTAGGGAGGCAGCCTGCCACCATCAAGAAGCAGCAGAAGACCCCTAGGAGGCAGCCTGCAAGAACCACAAAGAGGAAAAAATGACATTAGACACTTTTCTCTTCTTGCAGTTTCTGGACAGAAAACTAAAACTGCTACTGGCGATAGGTCTCTTCATAATAAATTCTGAAAACTTACCTGGCTGTAGTCCATGAGTAGCCGGTCATTTGAAGTCCAAGTTTGCTTAATTTGGAGCACTGGTGAGAGAGATATGATGCTCTAAGTAGAAGGGGGTCAGGCTGCTGGCATTGTTAGGACAGAATATGCCTTCTGACATTGTGCCTTCCCCTGAACTTGGAATGCTCTGAAACTCAAGACTCTGGTAGAACATCTTACAGCGCCCAGTTTGAGACTTAGTTTGCAGAATTTGGAGAAGTATAGAAGGACTTATGATTTTCAGAAGTTTCTGCACAGATTTGGGGGAGTGCCTAGTCTCTCAGCTCTCAACGACACTCCAGAAATGAGAATGCTCTCAAATTTGGTGACCCGGTAGAATTCTCCGACGCGGTCCGTCTGGCACTCGAATTTTCAGATTTAGAGCAGTTCTAAGGCCGCTATGAATTTTTGAGTTCGTGGCAGATTCTAAGCCAACTTGTACAATTTTCTTTATCATTTGGGAGTAGGCTAGCCAATAAGGTCACACCACCTACGACCTTGCCTAGTCTACCTTACATGTGTAGCACCTGACTTGGCGCCTTCAACTAGTCCTCTTCACATGTGTGGCATCTGACTTGAAACTGTTGACTAGTTTGCTCCACATGTGTAAGACCTGACTTGACGCGCCGAGACGTCGCTTTTTCTATCGGGGGGGTGATGTAGTGATTTGAGTTATTATATATTAGTATGCATATATTTTAATGTTTTCAAATATATTTGGAGTAGTATTGTGTGGAGTCAAGTGTGAATAGGTACTCTAGTAACTTGGTTCATGTCCTTTGAACCTTCCAAGGCATTTTCGAAGTTAGAGGAAAGACCTAGAAGAACTCCATGTGGCAAAAGTCAGATGTGCCATTTTTAGGTCAAAAGGACATGTGTACATTATTCTAGAAAGAGGTGGCAAGTTTTGGGATGTGTTGGGTGCCAACACATCAACATACACCTTCCTAGAAATTACTTATGTAGCAAGTATATAAACAAGAGCTAGAACATAGAAAGACATTCCAGAATCACTCTTGTACTTGCCAAAATCCAGAAATATATTAACTTTCAAGAAGCCATCTCTCTTTGTAGAAGCTACCACTTGTGTTCAAAGATCCTTGTCTTGAATAGATAAAGTATTCTGTTTTACTAAGTACTTTATCTATCTGTTTCACTACAGTAAATCACGGTATCGGANAATCACCGTACGGCGCACCTATCCTATTTGTTAAGAAAAAGGATGGCAGTATGCGGATGTGTGTGGATTACAGAGCCCTAAACAAAATTACAGTAAAGAACAAGTATGCTTTACCCAGAATCGAGGACTTGCTTGATACCCTGTCTGCCGCTAAGGTGTTCAGTAAGATAGATTCCAAGAGTGGTTATCATCAAATCAGAATTGCTGAGGGGGATGAACACAAGACTGCTTTCCGCACACGTTATGGACACTATGAGTTCAACGTGATGCCATTTGGACTGACTAATGCTCCTGCTACCTTTATGGGTGCTATGAATGACATTTTCAGACCTTATTTGGATAAGTTTGTGCAAGTTTTCCTGGATGATATTTTAATTTTCTCTAAAGATGAAGCTCAGCACACTGAACACTTAAAGAAAGTGCTGGACACTCTGCGGAAAAATCACTTGTATGCTAAAATGAGCAAGTGTGATTTCTTTAAGGAAAGTATTGAATTCTTAGGCCACGTTGTCAGTAAAGAGGGCATCAGTGTGGATCCTAAGAAAGTCCAGACCATAAGGGACTGGCCAGTACCACAGTCTGTCTCTGAAGTTAGATCCTTCCTCGGGTTGGCTAACTACTATAGGAGATTTATTGAGAATTATTCCACAAAGGCCAGTAAACTGACTGACCTTACTAAGAAAGACATCGGGTATGTGTGGGGGGAAGAGCAGCAGGCTGCCTTCCAGACCCTTAAAGATGCCCTTTGTTCTGCCCCAGTGCTAGCCGTGTATGACCCCAGCAAACCGGTGCAGGTGGTTACTGATGCCTCTGATTTTGCCATGGGTGCTATTTTGTTGCAGCCTGCTGACAAAACCACAAAGGATGGTAAGGTACGGCAGGAGTGGCATCCTGTGTTGTATGAGTCTATGAAATTTAATCCAGCGGAGATTAATTACTCAGTGCATGATAAAGAGCTGCTAGCTATCATTCATGTACTCAAACAGTGGAGAGCATACTTACATGGTAAAGCTTTTAAGGTGATTACAGATCATCTAGCTCTGACCCACTTTCAGAAGAAGTCCAAGCTGTCGAGGAGGGAGAACCGCTGGAGCCAGATGCTGGAGCAGTTCCAAGTCCAGATCGACTACAAACCAGGGAAGTTGAATCCTGCTGATGCACTCTCTAGAAGACCTGACTTGCAAGAAAGGAACTTTAGTCAGCATGCTGTAGATAAAGTCCTGTGTGCACTCACTTCACTAAAGGTGAAAAAGTCCTTCCTTGAACAACTTAGGAAAGCCTACCTTTCTGACCCAACATTTGAGCCCAGCCCCACTACTGGTATGTGTCGTGCTACCGCACTCGGGTATAAGCTCAAGGGAGGGGTCTGGGTGACTGAAACCACTTCAGGCAGGCTGAAGCTGGTCATTCCTAATAATTTGGAAATAAGGTCTCTCTTACTGAGTCAAGCTCATGACAGTCTCCTGGGTGGACATTTGGGGCAGGCCAAAACTGTTGGCAAACTGGCAAAACATTATCATTGGGAGGGGTTACCCCGGGAGGTCTTGAAATATGTCAAGTCCTGTGACCAGTGTCAGAGAAATAAGTCTCGGCACACACCACCCGGAGGTCTCTTGCAACCGCTACCCATCCCAGCGGGACGCTGGGAAACTATATCCATGGACTGGGTGGTCTCACTACCAAGAACTGCCAACGGGCATGATTCAATACTGGTAGTCGTGGATAAACTGACAAAAATGGTCATTTTTATCCCCACAACTGTCAAAGTGACTGCACTCGAAACAGCGAGACAGTTTTACAACCATGTAGTATGCCAACATGGGCTCCCTTCTAATATCATCTCAGACAGAGACTCAAAATTCACCTCTAAGTTCTGGAGAGCTTTAATGGGGTTAATGGGAGTCAAACAGCTGCTCAGCACAGCAAACCACCCTCAGACTGATGGGCAGACTGAAAGAACTAACCGAGTTCTGCAGGAGGTGCTGAGAGCATATATTAACCAAAAACAAGATAATTGGGATGACCTGTTGCCTCAAATTCAGTTTGCGGTCAACAGTGCGGTGCACGCGTCAACGGGCAAAACTCCTTTTGAACTCAGCCTGGGTAGAGTCCCTAAGTCTCCTCTAGATGTGCTAGGGGAATCTTTAACTCACCCTGAAGGGATTGACAACCCGGTCTCCCTCCAGTTAACTCAGGAGTTTGCTGACACCCTGTCAGAAGTCCAACGAAACTTGCACACGGCCCAAGAAAACCAACAAAAATACGCTAATCAACACCGTCGGGAACTGACATTTTCCAAGGGGGATTTAGTCAAACTGCATTCTCAGCACCTGTACCTCCCTGGTGTGGTCAAGAAAAAGCTTGGCCCTGTCTGGGTCGGTCCATATTCGGTGGTCCGTCGTGTCGGTCAGAATGCTTACAAACTGAACATGTCAGCTGAATACAAGGGGCACCCGGTCTTTAATGTCTCCTTCCTGGAACCGTACATCAAAGGTGATACACTGTTCACAGGTCGGTTCCCTGTCCAACCGGGACCGGTCCCCGCTGTCCGGGACGGCGACCCTGAGGAATATGAGGTCGATGAGATTTTAGACGCTCGCTCGGTCCGTCGATCGTCTAAATATGTCATGAAATACCTCATTCGATGGAAGGGTTACGATGCCTCTGGGGACACTTGGGAGTTTAAGGACCACTTGACCAATGCCAAAGGGGCGTTGACACGGTTCCACCTTCGGGCCGCTGGAGTCCCTCCATAACTGTCATTTCAGTTGACACGGGAAGGTGACAGGCGGTCCTGTCTCCATTTAAGTTGGAGGGGAAAATATATGACAGTTAGTGAGCGAGAGCGATAAAAACACACTCATACGTTTATGTGTAGCGCATCGCAACTACGTCAACTTTTAGCAATCATCCTGTAAGGTAAACAGCAGCGAAGCCACTATACTAAATACTAACATACTTCCTGCAATCCCTATGACAAAGGTCCATATCCTACTAACTTGTGCCCTGGTTACATGTGCAGGATGGCGCCCACCACACAAAAGGAGGACAGAAAGCGCAAGGCAGAAGAAGCCAGGAGGACAATGGAGCAATACCAGAAGGAGCTGGCGGCGACGTCCCTCACCAGGAGAGAACAAGAAAGGGTCCGCAAACAACAAGAGGCGGCAGAAGAGGCACAGAGGAAGAAGGATCAGGAAGCGGAAAACCTCAGGAAGGCTGAGGAGGAGAGACAGAAGAAACAGCAAGAAGAAGCGGCAGCGGCAGAAGAGGAGAAAAGAAAAAAGATTGAAGCGGACAGACAGAAGAGCTTGGCCACTTACAGGTATACTGTGGTGGGTGGCCAAAACTTCGATAACCTGAAGGAAGCATTGCTGGCAGCCCAGGAGATCAACAGGCTGGAACAGACAACACTGCTACAGAAGGAAGGAGCTACAGCACTGGACAGGTACATCGAGACACACACCGGCGTGGTCCTTTACGAAGATTATGCTAAGATGGTGGGCTATACAGCAGAGCAGGCCCGGTATCTCGCAGATGATTCAGAGGACAAGCCGGTCCCCATACCGGGAATAGTGGGAGATCAGAGACTCATCCGGATGGTGAGCATGCGGCCCGATAGCTTTAAGGATACGGTATTCTACCTCACACTCCTGCCAGCTTACAATGAAGTTGAGAGAAGGAGCTGGGAGTACTTGGCCAGGGAAGCAGGACAGCAGATGTTCTCTCCCCACTGGTTCCCGTGTAAACTGAGGAAGGCTGAGCACGGACCCCAGTACTACCAGCAGCCAACAGACTGGAGGTGGATGACCGTCACAAATAAGAAGCAGGAGTGTGACCGAGCCCAACCGGATGACTTCCACTATGGCCTAGACGGCTATCTCATCCTACCACCTCACATTGCCCCTTGGGACCCCAGGCTGAATGGATGCCTGAGCAATATGAATGCAGAGACCAAGGAACATAGGAGGAGGGGAAGAGACTACTTCTCTAAGGGAAAGCATGCCTTTGTCAAATGGGCAAAGAATGCAGGCCGGATAGATATCAGTAGGCTGAAGGCCAAGCAACCTCCAGCGCGCCCTAAGAAAGGGAGGTCGGTAGACTACTCCATGTCTACTAGGGAGCAGGACGACTTAGTGGACGAGACCCCTACTCTCTCCGAGGAGGAGGATGAGGAGGCTGAGGAAGAAGAACAGGGCAGAGGAGAAGCATCAGCAGCAGGTACTCAGGATACCCAGGGACAGGTAGGGGCGCTTCTTAAAGAACCACGATCAGGTGTTTGGAATGTGATCCCCGTTATGGCGACAACTGGACCCCGCGCTCGCTCCCCCAGCCCACCTGCCCAAGCAGGGGAAGAAGCTGATCTGACTGTATTGGGCAGCAGACACAGGCAGAAATCCCCAGAGGACACAGGTACCAGAAGAGGGACACGCGGGTGGGCCAGAGGTATGCCAGCCTCCCCCTCCGCTCAGGGGCATGTACCTCTAGCCAATGTTTTTCAGCATCCTACTGGAATGCCTGTCTATGTGGGGATCAACACCCAAGTGGTTGAAGAGCAGGCTACCATCCTTCGTTCTCCTCGAGGTCCAACTTTAGAGCAAACAGGGTTCTTTAGAAGGCCAGCTGACAGACCTAGAGGATTGTCCGGATCTAGGTCCAGATCTCCTTCTCCTGATCCTGAAGCCCCAGGAACAACCCCTTAAGGTGACAGGCTGAAAAGGCAGTCAGTAGGGGAGGCTGGTCAGGGTCAGTTTCTTTTGTTAAGGCTTTGCAGTATAATGTTGTCGAGGTGACAACAAGTTAAGTTGGAGGGATTGTAATGAATCAGTATATTAGAGGATATGATAGTCATTTAAATATAATAGTTAATTAGGTTCACGCTGCTGAACTTTAGTTAGTAGCCAGTTTGCTGGACTTTAGTTAATAGTCAGTCTGCTGTACTTTACATAATTATCAGTTTAATGACTCAGCCGGAAGCAGCAGGCTGAAGTCCATATAAGTCAGCTTGCTGACCCATTCTTTGTCAGCCAGCTGACTTTCGTACTCGGTAGTAGCGAACTGCCTTGACATACACCTAAGCACGATATGCTAGATGAATGGCCAAATGACATCCCCATGATGGATGGCTATTCGGGATGATGGGAGATGGCGGTGGATTTGGTTAACCGAGGTCCTACCAACGTGGTTAACTCCCGGGTAGGCGGTGCCATCGCACTGACCGTTGAACAGTAATCTCATTCCATATACATACGCTAGGCATTGCTCTCGAGTTCGGCATTCGGAAACGAGGCCAACTCTCTTGTACAGCTTACTGAGAGAGATCTGAATCCAAGGCGAGAAGCCATTGATACGCACTGTCTTCTAACCTTGCTTATGTATGAGTTTACTGATTTGCATTATTGATGCTAGTTTACTCTCATTTGACTGACGAGTATTATTCACTGCTAGTGTGTTGTCCTCTGCCGTTAAACCAGTTAACGGAAAATACCATAAAGATTACTTGCTGATATAAAGATCTTTATTAATTGTTAATCGCCTATTTGGTAAGTCGATTCATTTCAATTACCCTGTAAGGTAAACGGAAACAAATCTACCATAATAATACAAACTTGCTTCTCTTCTTCCAACTCCTGTGACAAAGATCGCGATTCTACTAGCTTGTGCCCGGGTTATGCTTGTAGTATACTATATGAATGGCCAGATGACATCCTTAGGATGGATGGCGATTCGGGATGATGGGAGATGGCGGTGAATTTGGTTAATCGAGGTCCTACCAACGTGGTTAACTCCCGGGTAGGCGGTGCCATCACACTTGCCGTTGAACAGTAAACTCATTCCATGTACATATGCTAGGCATTGCTCTCGAGTTCGGCATTCGGAAACGAGGCCAACTCTCTTGTACAGCTTACTGAGAGAACTCTGAATCCAAGGCGAGAAGCCATTGATACGCACTGTCTTCTAACCTTGCTTATGTATGAGTTTACTGATTTGCATTATTGATGCTAGTTTACTCTCATTTGACTGACGAGTATTATTCACTGCTAGTGTGTTGTCCTCTGCCGTTAAACCAGTTAACGGAAAATACCATAAAGATTACTTGCTGATATAAAGATCTTTATTAATTGTTAATCGCCTATTTGGTAAGTCGATTCATTTCAATTACCCTGTAAGGTAAACGGAAACAAATCTACCATAATAATACAAACTTGCTTCTCTTCTTCCAACTCCTGTGACAAAGATCGCGATTCTACTAGCTTGTGCCCGGGTTACATGTGCAGGATGGCTCCCACCACACAAAAGGAAGACAGAAAGCGCAAGGCACAAGAAGCCAGGAGGACAATGGAGCAATACCAGAAAGAGCGTGCAGCGACGTTTGTCACTAGGAGAGAACAAGAATGGGTCTGCAGACAACAAGAGGCGGCAGAGGAAGCACAGAGGAAGAAGGAGCAGGAGGCGGATTACCTCAGGAAAGCTAAGGAGGAGAAACAAAAGAAGAAACAAGAAGAAGCGGCGGCAGAAGAAGAGGAGAGAAAGAAGAAGGCGGAAGCTGACAAGCAGAAGAGCCTGGCCACTTACAGATATACTGCGGTGGGTGGTCAAACCTTCGATAACCTGAAGGAAGCATTACTTTGGCAGCCCAGGAGATCAACAAGCTGGAACAGACAACATCTTTACAGAGAGAAGGAGCTGAGGCATTGGATAGGTACATTGAGACACACACTGGTGTGGTCCTCTACGATGATTATGCCAAGATGGTGGGTTATACAGCAGAGCAAGCTCGGTACCTTGCATCTGATTTGGAGAACAAGCCAGTTCCAGTACCGGGAATAGTGGGAGATCATCAGGATGGTGAACATGCAGCCCGATAGCTTTAAGGATACGATAATCTACCTCACACTACTGCCAGCTTACAATGAAGTTGAGAGAAGGAGCTGAGAATACTTGGCCAGGGAAGCAGGGCAGCAGATGTTCTCTTCCCATTGGTTTCACTGTAAGCTGAAAAAGGCTGAGCATGGACCACGGTAGTACCAGCAGGCCACAGACTGGAGGTGGATGACCGCCACCAACAAAAAGCAGGTGTGTGTCCGAGCACAACCAGATGACTTCCACTATGGGCTAGACGGCTACCTCATCCTACCACCTCACATTGGAACCAAAGGCTGAATGGCTGCCTGAGTAATATGAATGCGGAGATCAAAAAGCACAGGAGGAGGGGAAGAGACTATTTCTCTAAGGGGAAGCATGCCTTTGTCAAATGGGCAAAGAACGCAGGCAGGATAGATAGCAGGCTGAAGGCCAAGCAACCTCCAGCTTGTCCGAAGAAAGGGCGGTCAGTAGATTTTTCCGTGTCTACCACAGAGCGGGATGACTTAGGGGACGAGACTCCTACCCTCTCAGAGAAGTAAGATATAAAGAAGATTACTTGCTAATCTAAAAATCTTTATTAATTGTTAATTGCCTATTTGGTAAGTCGATTCATTTTAGTGGTATCAAAGCAGTTATCACAATCTTCTTTGTATGGTAAGGACAAGGTCTTAAACTAGCAACTCCCGAGACATGGAGAACCAGGATAACGCGAATGTTAAAAATCAGGCGGAAAGCCATGTAACGGGAACCCGTACCTATTCTGAAGCAGTGGCAGATACTGCAGCTAAAGAGGCTGCAGATGAGGCAGCTGCTATTGCCGCAGTCGCAGCACAGCAAGCTGAGGAGGAGAGAGCCAGATTAGAAGTCGAACAATTAGCAAAAGCGGCTGAAGATATAGAACGGGGGGAAGGACAGCCAACTGACAAGCGCACTGTCGAAGAACTTATGGCATCAAGGGCCAATGTTCTGAACCCACCTCCTGCTGTACAACTCAATGTACTCCTAGGTCAAATTCGTGACCGGCTGCTGCTGCAGGAGCGAGAGGGACTGTCGACGACACTACTCAGCGAGTAGATGCCACTGCTGTTGCTGCATTTGCTAGACTCCCACCTCAGAGTGTAGACTTGGGAGCATTGTTCGTTCAAATGCAGTCGCAAATGGCGACCATGTATCAGTCCCAACAGGAGGACAAAAGAATCATAATGTCTCTACTGCGGGACAGAGACCAACTGGGGTCTCAAACCACTGGTGGTGGTGGCAGAGGGCCTAGTAAGCCCAAGCCGAAACCTCCCCAGGACTATGATCCTGAGGGAAACAGAAAATATTACCTGATCAAGTTTCTCGCGGATGTCGAGCAGTGGCTAGAGAACTACCCAGAACTGCAAGGTTACGAGAAGGTCAGGCACACTGGTGCGCTACTGAAAGGTAGTGCCGCAGATTGGTGGCTATACTGGAAAGGAGAGCGTAAGGCTCAGCAACTCGGTGGCCCTACTTCGGTAGAGTTTATCGAGAAGTTGCATAAGAAGTTTGACTCCATCAACCAGCAGGAGAAAGCTATCTATGCGATGACACTAAAGCAGACCACTTCAGTTGCTGAGATTGCTCAAAAGTTCCAAGAGAACATGATGAAGCAGCCAGACTTGCCAGAGCGGTATAGGATAGCATACTTCAGGTATGGCTTGAAATCCGAAGTCTCTGGTCATTTTGTTGAGAAGAAGTATGAGAAACTGGCTGACTTGATCCAGGATGCTGATGCCTGGGATCAGCAGCAGTTCAATCACAAGCGCCAGAGTAATGCTTTGGGGTCTAATATTGTCAAAAAGCCCCACGGTTCCTATAATGCAATTAAAGGAGACCAGGCTGAGGATGATCAGGGTGATGAATATGAGTATGAGTATAATGCTATATAGTCTAGAGGTAGAGGTGGTTTACCATTGTCAGCAATTGGGCCACTCCAGAGAACAGTGTCCAGTGAAGCACCTTTCGAAGGTCGAGAGAAAAGACCAGCCTCTAAAAGACAGCAACAGTTAGTAATGCAGTTTATTGACTCTGAGGATGCTAGAGATAGTGAGTAGTCACTAGTTGCCCTCGTAGCAGGTATTATGGGTCCTGCTGAACTAAATTCACTATGCATGTCTGACAACCAGATAAAGGAGACTATCAGCAACATAGACATTCAGAGAGTGCACACTCTGGATGCTCTTGTTACACCTGATATCCAACATTTTTTTGCTAAATCAGGAGAACAATGCGAAAGTCAAGAAAAGACAATCCCCCGTATCCTACTGCATTGCATGATTGCAGGTAGGAAGGTGAGGGCATTTGTTGACGGAGGGGCGTCACATACTTTTATCCATAAGGACTTAGTTAAGCGACTAAGGTTGCCCACTATCACCCAAGGGAATAGAAAAATACTCCTTGGAGATGCCTCAAGTATCCCGGGAGGAGTTATAACCAAGCCTATTGAGGTCCAGTTAAGTTCTGGCATTGCAGTCTTCACTGAAACGCTTACATTTGAGGTACTCAACACTGGCTTTTATGATCTTGTGCTAGGCAGGTCCTGGCTTAACAGACATCGAGCTGAAGTGTGTTAGAGCAGAGGTACCGCTAAAGTGAGAGGAGCCAGTGATGGGCAGACTAACTTGGCACCCACCAGGGCTCTTCCTCTTGTCCTGTATGGATGGCAAATGAAGGAAAAGAAGAGGCTTCCAGAAGGATGCAAGTTGCTGAATGCAATGGAGTTCGCCAAAAGCTGGAACTAGAAGGAAGATAGAATGTTATGTCTGCTGCTAAGAGAGGTACCTCCTCAACCTGAAGAAGTGGTGAAGAAAAAGGTAAGCCCTCAGGAGCACCCTACTGCTGCAAAAATTGTTGCTCAGTACACAGATGTATTTATTATGCCTCCAGGACTACCCCCTAAGAGGGAAGTAGATCATAGGATTGATTTATTACCTGGAAGTCAGCCACCCTGGCAACGCACGTATGGCTTGTCTTATGTGGAGAGCGAGAAGTTGAAAACACAGATTGCAGAGCTTGAGGAAAATGGTTATATTTCCCCCAATAAATCACCTTACGGCGCACCCATCCTATTTGTTAAGGAAAAGAATGGCAGTATGCGGATGTGTGTGGATTACAAAGCTCTGAACAGGATTACACTAAAGAACAAGTATGCTTTACCCAGAATCGAGGACTTGTTTGATACCCCGTCTGGTGCTAAGGTGTTCAGTAAGATAGATCTCAAGAGTGGTTACCATCAAATCAGAATTGCTGAGGGGGATGAACACAAGACTGCCTTTCGTACACGTTATGGACACTATGAGATCAACGTGATGCCATTTGGACTGACTAATGCTCCTGCCACCTTCATGGGTGCTATGAATGACATTTTCAGACCTTATTTGGATAAGTTTGTGCAAGTTTTCCTTGGATGATATTTTAATTTTCTCTAAAGATGAAGCTCAGCACGCTGAACACTTAAAGACAGTCATGGACACTCTGAGAAGAAATCACTTATATGCTAAAATGAGCAAGTGTGATTTCTTTAAGGGAAGTATTGAATTCTTAGGCCACGTTGTCAGAAAACAAGGCATCAGTGTGGATCCTAGGAAAGTCCAGACCATAAGGGACTGGCCAGTACCACAGTCTGTCTCTGAAGTTAGATTCTTCCTCGGGTTGGCTAACTACTATAGGAGATTTATTGAGAATTATTCCACAAAGGCCAGTAAACTGACTGACCTTACTAAGAAAGACATCGGGTATGTGTGGGGGGAAGAGCAGCAGGCTGCCTTCCAGATCCTTAAAGATGCTCTTTGTTTTGCTCCAATACTAGCCGTGTATGACCCCAGCAAATCGGTGCAGGTGGTCACTGATGCCTCTGACTTTGCCATGGGTGCTATTTTGTTGCAGCCTGCTGACAAAATCACAAAAAAAATGGTAAGGTGGCATCCTGTGTTGTACGAATCTATAAAATTTAATCCAGCAGAGATTAATTACTCAGTGTATGATGAAGAGCTGCTAGCTATCATTCATGTGCTCAAACAGTGGAGAGCATACTTACATGGTAAAGCTGTTAAGGTGATTACAGATAATCTAGCTCTGACTCACTTTCAGAAGAAATCCAAGCTGTCAAGGAGGGAGAACCGCTGGAGCCAAATGCTGGAACAGTTCCAAGTCCAGATCGACTACAAACCAGGGAGGTTGAATCCTGCTGATGCACTCTCTAGAAGACCTGACTTGCAAGAAAGGAACTTTAGCCAGCATGTTGTAGATAAAGTCCTGTGTGCACTTTCTTCACTAAAGGTGAAAAAGTCCTTCCTTGAAAAATTAGGAAAGCCTACCGTTCTGACCCAACATTTGAGCCCAGCCCCACTACTGATGTGTGTCGTGCTACTGCACTCGGGTATAAACTTAAGGAAGGGGTCTAAATGACTGAAACCACTCCAGGCAGGCTGAAGGTGGTCAATCCTCATAACTTGGAAATGATGTTTTTTTAATCTTGTCAAGCACATGACAATTTACTGGGTGGGCATTTGGGACAGGCCAACACTGCTGGCAAACTGGCAAAACATTATCATTTGGAGGGATTACCTCGGGAGGTCTTGAAATACGTTAAATCCTGTGACCAGTGTCAAAAGAATAAGTCTAGGCACACACCACTGATGGGCCTCTTACAACCGCTGCCCATCCCATTTGGCCGCTGGAAAACAATATCCATGGACTGGGTGGTCACACTGCCACGAACTGCCAATGGGCATAATTCGATACTGGTAGTCGTGGATAAACTGACAAAAATGGTCATTTTCATCCCCACAACTGTCAAAGTAACTGCACTCGAAACAGCAAGACAGTTCTACAACCATGTAGTATGCCAACATGGACTACCCTCTAATATTATCTAAGACAGAGACTTGAAATTTACCTCTAAGTTCTGGAGGGCTTTAAAGGGGTTAATGGGAGTCAGGCAGCTGCTCAGCACAGCAAACCACCCTCAGACTGATGGACAGACTGAAAGAACTAACCGAGTTCTGCAAGAGGTACTGAGAGCCTATATTAACCAAAAAAAAGACAATTGGGTGGACCTGTTACCTCAAATCCAGTTGCCGGTCTACAGTGCGGTGCACGCGTCAACGGGCAAGACTCCTTTTGAACTAAGCCTGGGTAAAGGTCCTAAGTCTCCTTTAGATGTCTTAGGGGAGTCTTTGACTCACCCTGAAGGAATTGACAATCCGATTTTTCTCCAGTTAACTCAGGAGTTTGCTAACACCCTGTCAGAAGTCCAACAAAATTTGCACAAAGCCCAAGAAAACCAACAAAAGTACGCTAATCAGCACCGTCGACAACTGACCTTTTTTTAGGGCGATTTGGTCAAACTGCATTCTCAGCACCTGTACCTCCCTGGTGTGGTCAAGAAAAAGCTTGATCCTGTCTGGGTCGGTCCATATTCGGTGGTGCGCCGGGTCGGTAAGAATGCTTACAAACTGAACATGTCAGCAGAATACAAAGGTCACCTGGTCTTTAATGTTTCCTTCCTGGAACCATACATCAAAGGGGACACACTGTTCACAGGTCGATTACCTGTCCAACCGGGACCGGTCCCCGCTCTCCGGGACGGTGACCCTGAGGAATATGAGGTTGAGGAGATTTTAGACGCGCGCTCGGTCCGTCGATCGTGTAAATATGTCATGAAGTACCCCTTTCGATGGAAGGGTTTCGATGCCTCGGGGGACACATGGGAATTTAAGAACCATTTGACCAATGCCAAAGGGGCGTTAAAACGGTTCCACCTTCGGGCGGCTGGAGCCCCTCCATAACGGACATTTCAGTTGACATGAGAAGGTGATAGGAGGTCCTCTCTCCATTTAAGTTGGAGGGGAAAATATATGACGATTAGTGTGCGAGAGCAAGAAAGGGACAGTTATGTGAATCCTAAGTGTCAGCATAGTGACAGATGGGACGGTTATGTGAATCCTAAGTGTCAGCATAGTGACAGATGGGACAGCCTGGCCCTCATAAAGCACCTTGGGCAGCCGGAAAAAGGGCCTCGCACAGAAAAGCATCACTTAACGCACCTTAAAACACATTCATACGTTTATGTCTAGCGCACCGCAACTACGTCAACTCCTAGCAATCACCCTGTAAGGGAAACAGAAGCAAATCCACCATACTAATACGAACTTACTTCCTTCCTGCAATTCCTATGACAAAGGTTGACATCCTACTAATTTGTGCCCTGGTTACATGTGCAGGATGGCTCCCACCACACAAAAAGAGGACAGAAAGCGCAAGGCAGAAGAAGCCAGGAGGACAATGGAGCAATACCAGAAGGAGCTGGCAGCGACGTCCCTCACCAGGAGAGAACAAGAAAGGGTCCGCAAACAACAAGAGGCGGCAGAAGAAGCACAAAGGAAGAAGGATCAGGAAGCGGAAAACCTCAGGAAAGCTGAGGAGGAGAAACAGAAGAAACAACAAGAAGAAGCGGCAGCGGCAGAGGAGGAGAGAAGGAAAAAGGCTGAAGCAGACGGGCAGAAGAGCTTGGCCACTTACAGGTATGCTGTGGTGGGTGGCCAAAACTTTGATAACCTGAAGGAAGCATTGCTGGCAGCACAGGAGATTAACAAGCTGGAACAGACAACACTGCTACAGAGGGAAGGGGCTGCAGCTCTGGATAGGTACATTCAGACACACACTGGTCCTCTACGAAGATTATGCCAAGATGGTGGGCTATACAGCAGAGCAGGCCGGTACCTTGCAGATGATTTAGAGAACAAGCCGGTCCCAATACCAGGAATAGTGGGAGATCAGAGACTCATCAGGATGGTGAGCATGCGGCCCGATAGCTTTAAGGATACGGTATTCTACCTCACACTACTGCCAGCTTACATGAAATTGAGAGAAGGAGCTGGGAGTACTTGGCCAGGGAAGCAGGACAGCAGATGTTCTCTCCCACTGGTTCTCGTGTAAACTGAGGAAGGCTGAGCATGGACCCCAGTACTACCAGCAGCCAACAGACTGGAGGTGGATGACCGTCACAAACAAAAAGCAGGAGTGTGACCGAGCCCAACCGGATGACTTCCACTATGACCTGGGCGGCTTCCTCATCCTACCACCTCACATTGCCCCTTGGGACCCCAGGCTGAATGGCTGCCTGAGCAATATGAATGCAAAGACCAAAGAGCACAGGAGGAGGGGGAGAGACTACTTCTCTAAGGGAAAGCATGCTTTCGTCAAATGGGCGATGAATGGAGGCCGGATAGATATCAGCAGACTGAAGGCCAAGCAACCTCCGGCGCGCCCTAAGAAAGGGAGGTCAGTAGACTACTCCATGTCTACCAGGGAGCAGGACGACTTAGTGGACAAGACTCCTACTGTAGTGATTTGAGTTATTATATATTAGTTTGCATATATTTTAATGTTTTCAAATATATTTGGAGTAGTATTGTGTGGATTCAAGTGTGAATAGGTACTCTAGTGACTTGGTTCATGCCCTTTGAACCTTCTAAGGCATTTTCGAAGTTAGAAGAAGGACCTAGAAGAAATCCACGTGGCAAAAGTCAAATGTGCCATTCTTAGGTCAAAAGGACATGTGTACATTATTCTAGAAAGAGGTGGCAAGTTTTGGGATGTGTTGGGTGCCAACACATCAACATACACCTTCCTAGAAATTACTTATTTAGCAAGTATATAAACAAGAGCTAGAACATAGAAAGACATTCGAGAATCACTCTTGTACTTACCAAATTCCAGAAATATATTAACTATCAAGAAGCCATCTCTCTTTCAAGAAGCTACCACTTGTGTTCAAAGATCCTTGTCTTGAATAGATAAAGTATTATATTTCACTAAGTACTTCATCTATCCTGTTTCACTACACCTACCCTCTCAGAGGAGGAAGATGAGGAGGATGAGGAAGAAGAACAAGGCAGAGGAGAAGCATCAGGACCTCGTACTCAGGACACCTAGGGGCAGGCAAGAGCAGGGCTTCCTCAAGAGCCAAGATCAGGAATATGGCATTTGACCTCGGCCATGGAGGTAACTGAACCGCGCACTTGCTCCCCCAACCCACCTGCCCAAGCAGGGGAAGAAGCTGATCTGACTGTACTTGGCAGCAGACAAAGGCAGAAATCCCCAGAGGACAGGGGTGCCAGAAGAGGGACACGCGGGGTGGCCAGAGGTATGCCGGCCTCTCCCTTCGCTCAGGGGCATGTACCTCTTGCCAATGTATTTCAGCACCCTACTGGAATGCCTGTCTATGTGGGGATCAACACCCAAGTGATTGAAGAGCAGGCTACCATCCGTTGTTCTCCTCAAGGTCCAACTTTAGAACAAACGGGGTTCTTTAGAAGGCCAGCTGACAGACCTAGAGGGCTTTCCAGATCTAGGTCCAGAACTCAGTCTCCTGATCCTGAAGCCCCAGGAACAACCCCCTAGGTGACAGGCTGAAGAGGCAGTTAGTGGGGGAGGTTGGTCAGGTTCAGTTTCCTGACCAAAGATTTCTGCAGTTTAATGTTGTCGAGGCGACAACAAGTTAAGTTGGAGGGATTGTAATGAATCAGTATATTAGTAGATATAATATTCATTTAAATATAATAGTTAATTAAGTGCTGAACTTTATGTAGTATTGAGTCTGCTGGACTTTATATAATTATCAATGTAAGGACTCAGTCGGAAGCAGCAAGCTGAAGCCAACTTAAGTCAGCTTGCTGACACATTCTTTGACAGCCAGCTGACTTCCGTACTCGGTAGCAGCGAACTGCCTCGATATGCATCTAAGTGTGGTATGCTAGATGAATGGCCAGATGACATCCCTATGATGAATGGCGATTCGAGATGATGGGAGATGGAGGTGGATTTGGTTCACCGAGGTCCTACCAACGTGGTTAATTCCCGGGTAGGCGGTGCCATCGCACAGGCCGTTGAATAGTAAACTCATTTCATGTACATATGCTAGTCATTGCTCTCGAGTTCGGCATTTGGAAACGAGGCCAACTCTCTGGTACAGCTTACTGAGAGTGATTTGAATCCAAAGCGAGAAGCCATTGATACGCACTGTCTTCCAACCTTGCTTATGTATGAGTTTACTGATTGCATTATTGATGCTAGTTTACTTGCATTTGACTTACGAATATCATTCACTGCTAGTGTGTTGTTCTTTGCTGTTAAATCGATTAACAAAAAATACCATAAAGATCTTCATTAATTGTTAATCGCCTATTTAAAAAGTCCATTCATTTCACAAAAAGTGCACACATGACTTGTAAGTAGAAATCCGACTGTGAAGCCTACTGTCCAATATGAGGGACCACGAGATCCCAGCCTGCTATGTACCTAGTGACCACCTGGTTGACCACGGTGCAAGGTGCGCCGTTTTGTGGGAAACCCGTTTAGTTGGGACCCACGCATCTAGGTATAACGACCATATTAATCGGTCGGTTGACTGTAGTCCTAACTGTTCAGTTGACTAACGACGGCTCCGCCTACCCAGGAGTCAACCACACTGGTAGGACATCGGTTGACCAAATCTCAATCGACCTCCCAACTTTCAGTATACTTTGGTCACATGTGCCAATCTATAAATAATTATCTAAATGAATATATCTGTCCTCAGTGCATTGGGTCCAAGTAAACTGACTATTATTTATACGAGCTTACTCCATATCAAAGTACCGATATTATGTCCTACATGTCCTTTATGCCGGTCCATGTGGGGATCAACAGCCAAGTGGTTGAAGAGCACGCTACAGTCCTTCGTTCTCCTCGAGGTCCGACTTTAGAACAAACAAGGTTCTTTAGAAGGCCAGTTGAGAGACCTAGAAGGCTGTCCAGATCTAGGTCCAGACCTCAGTCTCCTGACCCTGAAGCCCCCGGAACAACCTCCTAAATATCAAAACCATCCTTCACTCAAGCCTTGCTGGAGGTCTCTCTGTTTGCACCCCATAAAGGAAGTGGACTGAGGGTGGAGGTGACAATCCACTGTCACTAGTGACCCCAACAGCTAGGCAACAGTGTTGAAGCAAGAGGCAGGCAGCGGGGGGTTAGTCCTGGTAGTTCCTTGACCAGATAATTCTACAATTTAATGTTATCGAGGCGACAACAAGTTAAGTTGCAGGGATTGTAATGAATCAGTATATTGGTAGATATCCTAGTTTAAAAATTTGGATTCGTCGCATACGTATTTACGTGTTCGTCGTACGTACGATACGTGAGAATCAAAATTGTACGTTAGAATACACTGGAATACGTGAGTGTCGGTGATATAAACCGACTATAAATTGACAGTAGATCGAAAAACCGATCCGTACGAGTATTTCGGAGTACGGCGATACGGAGTGTTACAATACGTACAGTACGGCCAAAAGAGACAATACGGGAGTATTTTTAAACTAGGGTTGATATAATATTCATTTAAATATAATAGTTAATTAAGTTCAGCCTGCTGAACTTTAGTTAGTATTCAAGCTGCTGGACTTTATTATCATTTTAATGACTCAGTCGGAAGCAGCAGGCTGAAGTCAACTTAGGTCAGCTTGCTGACACATTCTTTGACAGCCAGCTGACTTCCGTACTCGGTAGCAGCAAATTGCCTAGATATATTCCATCGAGTGTAGTATGCTAGATGAATGGCCAAATGACATCTTTAGGATGGATGACGATTCGGGATGATGGGAGATGGCGATGGATTTGGTTAACCGAGGTCCTACCAACGTGGTTAACTCCCGGGTAGGCGGTGCCATCGCTCTTGCCGTTGAACAGTGAACTCATTCCATGTACATATGCTAGGATTGCTCTCGAGTTTGGCATTTGAAAACGCCAACTCTCTTGTACTGCTTACTGAGAGATATCTGAATCCAAGGCGAGAAGTCGTTGATACGCACTGTCTTCTAGCCTTGTTTATGTATGACGTTTACTGATTGCATTATTGATGCTAGTTTACCTACATTTGACTTGCGAGTATTGTCCACTGCGAGTGTGTTATCTTTCAGGGTTACGCCGTACGCTTGTACGCTTAGTTCGACTAATACGCTAGTTCGCTTAGATCGGTGTTCAAAAAAATGGACTAGTTCGCTTAATACGCTTAGTACGCCAACGTCACAACGGCGTCGACGTCCAGTAGCGACGACGTTGACATTACATGTCGGTCGCATGTGGACAAAAAGCACGTCATGTCAGACTGTTTATTTCGTTCAAAATGACCGGTAACTTTTTTCGGGCAATTTCGGATCTGCTCTCTGCCCGGATTGCGGCGACAATTTCGAAAAGTACTTCAAACTTTTTCTATTTAGGGATGGAAGCAAGCGGATTTGAACACCCACCGCCGGGTGCTGGGATAAGACACTACCCAACCGACCATGCACGTTTCTTATTACATCGCGGTCGGTAATTATGTATTTATTAGGGCGAAAACGCTTGGCGAAAAAGAAATCACGGATTTCCACAAAATTCATGACTCCGGGCGCCAACCGTCGGGCTCGAACCCCCGCCACCAGTTGCCGGAAGCGACGATTTACCAGTTATTCACTATAAGTAGCTATGACAACCCGCATTCTTGTTCTCTAATAAAATGTCTTGTAACCGCTTTGTTTATGTACCATCTATACGACATTCAATCATGTCAAAGCTGGGAGGGCCGCTTAGCAAAGTTCTTTTTTGTACTTCCTAATTTATTTATTTGTTGAATTAGGACATTGAGCAGTATCATTACTTCTTAGTCGAGTACAACAAGCTTCAATGAAGAGGTATAAATATAATTCAACATCTTAGCAAGCATGTCTAACAACTAAGAAGTTATCTAGTAACCAATCGCTCTTGGCCTTCTTCTTAGTGGAGCAGAAACACTAGGTCGCTCCTCCACCTCCTCTTCCTCCACCTCCATCCCCTCACTCAACGAGGCATGCACGGCAAGATTGAGATCCTCCTCTTCAGATGTCTCCAAGAACTCCGCTTCTTCAACCCATGGAGTCGCGCCGACACTTGGTCCAAGGAAGTCCAAACTCTTCTCCTGAAGTCTCAACATAGAATGCACGTACACTAACTTCTTTGCTCTAGTAGGGAGCAGCCTATTGCGAAGTGGACTATGAACAAACCCGTACTCAGACCAATTTCTCTCACATGCAGCTGCTGAACCGGGTTGCGACAATATTCTCATAGCAAGAAGCTGAAGATTAGGACAATGACTTCCATATGTTTCCCACCACTTGTGAGCAGGCATCATGATCTTATTAGCCTTGCAAACATCATCGCCAAAAATGTCACCGCTCTGCCGGTAGAGCGCCAACTCTCGATCCACCAATGCTCGGTCAAGCACACTTCCTCCAACAAGGGTATTCCGCACGTCGGACCAATCGGTTAGTAGACACTTCTCAATTGCCCAAGACTCATGGTCTTGGAACTCGGGGTCCAAATAGTAGCCTGTAGTCAAACAAAGTCAAGAAGTAAACTTAGTATATGACAACACAATGCACTTCACAAAAGAGAGAGCAATAACAATAGCAAGCACAAAAACAAAAACAATGACCAGCACACGATAACAAGCATGCAAGAGAACGCCAGCCGCCAAGCAAAAAAGTGAGCAACATCAAAATAGAGTTTTACCTGCAGAATGCAGGGGGCTGTGAAGCTGCTCCCAGCGAGCCTTCACGTCCTTCTTAACTTGGGTTATTTGTGCTGGTTTGAGTCCTACAATCTCATGCACATGCTCTTTAATGGCACTCATGCGAGCCCAAATCTTCCCAAGAGAAGGTTGTGGAGAGTCGACTAGTCGAAGGAGAACTACAATCGGCTCACACACGGCTACCCATACCTTCACTCGCTCCCAAAGTTCATCGTCGCGAACTAGGTCTCTAATCTCCGTAGCCTCACCTACACAACCGTTCTTTGCCGCCCACTCGAGCCATCTTCTGTCAGACACCATAGCTTGTAAGGTATCCCTCACAACAATGAGTCGTTGCAAGCAAAGGAAGTTACTAGCAAACCTCGTGGGTCCTGGCTTCAACAACTCTAGTTTATTCTCAAGCCTTGCCCCATGCTCAC
>WELA01003747.1:356433-391407 GCA_009602735.1 Mesotaenium endlicherianum
ACAATAGCAAGCAAGGGGCTGGTCGCAAAGAGGGCAAGAGGGGATGGACGCACCTGAGAGATGTTGGTGGTGAGGCGCGTGAGCGTGAAGACGGCGCCACCTTGTAGTACAGAACGGGCTTGAATCACGCCGTCCACTCCAGTTTCGGCCCGTCCGTTGCTGGCCTGGATGTGTTACAGCCTGAGGAATGCAAGGCAGCAAGGTCCTAAATGCGGAAGTAAGAAAACTTACGATGAATAGCAGGTGCGAAATGCAAAGAAAGGCGCTAGAAGTCTCTTAAGTAGGCTCCGCGAAATTGGCCAAAAGGATTGTAGCTTGTAAGATGGGCAGCAACTCAAGCAGATGCACGTTGGAGGCGAAAATTGAAATGGCTGGTGGCCAAAATATTGGTGAAAAGGCTAGTGACTTTTTTTTAGTTCCCGCCGTTGCTCCACAAACCTGTCAAGATGCACTTGGTAGTTTGAATCCCGTCGATCGACGATGTATGCAAAGTCACGAGTGAAACAGAGCGTGCGGTGGCGGACGTGAAGGTGTCAAAACGTTGCTGGGCGGCACGCACGAATAAAAAGTTAATCGTACGCTTAGTACGAGCGTACCGACGCAGTACGCTTATTTAAGCGTACGAAGGTTGGCCAATACGGCGTACGGCGTAACCCTGTTATCTTTTGCAGTTTATTCCGTTAACAGAAAATAACATAAAGATTACTCGCTGATATAAAGATCTTCATTAATTGTTAATCGCCTATTGGTAAGTCGATTCATTTCAAGTCACCTCCTTCGTCATTTCCTGCGAACCAATATAACATCACATTAACAGCACCTAAAATGAGGTGGTATGAAGAGCATAAAAAATCAGATTTAATTAGTGTCTAGATTATACATGCATCTCCTTGCGACGCCGATATTTCACCCAAATCTTTATGCCAGGGAGTATTTCTACTATTTGTTAACAATACAGGATGTGCAACTGCAGCAGTAGGTGCAAAAGTTGAAGCTAATACAACAGACAGCATCAACAGCTGCTGCAACAACAGCACCAAACACTTAAAGCAACAACAGTAATAGTAGCAGCAGTATACTACAAATCCTCAGCAGTTGCAGCAGCAACATTCTGATATAGCAGAAGCACAAGCACTAGCTGTAGTAACAGCAACATTAAAAAAGAAGTGCTGCAATATCTGCAACAGTAAAATAAAGCACATCGACAGCAGCAGCACATAAAATAAGAGCAACGGCTGTAGCACCATTTGACAAAAATTACAGCAGCAGCAGTTGTAGCAATAGCAACAGTAGCAGTAGCTATAGCAGCATCGTCAACAACAAAAATGGCAGCAATGTAAAAAAGCTCTAAAGCAGCAGCAGCAGCAGCATAAAACAGCAAGCAAAAAAATTGTCAAAGGGGAGGAGCAGCAGCAGAAGCAGCAGCTGCTGCTGCATTATGTAACATAGCACATAGTTTTAAATTCATCACATTTTGTTGTACGTACGTGTCTTTGGAAGGTTAGAGAATAGAATATCTAATAATATAATTGGCTTCATCTTGGCATTTCTGCAGTAACATCGCACGTACTGTATGTTGAAAAACCATTAAGCGTCATCTGGCACCACCTTTTGAAGATTCGCTTGTATGAGTGCTAGGTGCTGGCAGGGCTTGCTATACTCATGAAGAGTAGCAGATTGGCAACCCAATACAATTCAGTATTGTAAACATCAATCTTTTCTCTCTTGATTTTTCAAATCCTACACAAATTGCCTCATTTTAGCTCATTATTCTCCTTGGCCCTCACACTTGACGGCACAGCAGACTCGGCCGAACGTGTTAGTTCGTGAGTTGTTTTGCCATAGGTCTGTGAGAAATCCTTCTTAGAGGTTTTAGAGCCCATGATCTTATGTTAAAGGGGCCTATGAAGGACTTTGGGGTTAGCTCCTTAGGGAATAAACTAAAATGGCTTAAGGAATTCTTGCTTTCATGCAGCAATGTCTACAAACGACCTTGCTCCAAGCACTGTGCATTTCTTACGTCGCTGGAACTTAAATCATGCACTTTTGTCGATTGTTCTCGTCTCCATTGGCCAGCACTCAATGAGATTGGAAGTGAGTGAACATACGTGAGTGAACGTTGGGTTGTTGCCTTGCGCGTGCGAGGTACGTGTGCGCACACGTGACGTGTACAATCATCCACGGTCACTGTTGAAATTCAGGGGAGAGTGAGCGCAAACAAGCGCACGCAAACAAAGTGGCGAGGACGAAGCACAAATATGTGGTGATATGGCTCCCCTTTAGCAAGTGGAAGCGCTCGGCCAATGAACGTCGAGAGAAAAGCTGTACTATTTTTGAGTCAACAATGTACAAAGGGTTTAACTTGCTCTCTCTCACATTCTTTCCCTTACAATTATTTGCAGACTTGCATGTAGAGAACAAATTCGTTTGCTTTGTAGATATTCTTCCAGCTTCTTATGAATAAGGTAGGGTTACACCATCATCTCAAGACATTAAAGTATTTCCTAAGGATCCTCACATGATGGATGACACAGTGAGGTGCACATATTGTACAATATATAATGTCAAGCGTCTGGCACAACCACTGTAGCGATACGAACGAAAAGGTAACTCGAGGTACTTTGATCGCGCGCCAATTGTACTTATACAATTCAAACCGACACTTCTATCGCTCCATGCGACGTGTCGCACTTGCCGCATTCGGTCACGCAGCCGATTCCGGCCACGCGGCGGATCTTTACACTCCTCCGACCTACAAGTGTGCACGTCCCGGGCACTCATGCTCCGGCACCCATGAGGGACATTGTTTTGGGATAGTGTCCTTTCTGATCCCTGGATCTGAACCCTGGTCTCTTGGACACGGTTGCATATGTTCGCGCTCCGATACCAATGTAGCGATACGAACGAAAAGGTAACTCGAGGTACTTTGATCCCGCGCCAATTGTACTTATACAATTCAAATGGACACTTCTATCGCTCCACGCGACGTGTCGCACGCGCCGCATCCGGCCACTCGGCAGATCGTTACAACCACTTCGATGGGTACATGAGAACCACAAGGTAAATGATGAGTTAAAGAACAAGACTCTTATTAAGACAACGGATATCCGCGAGGAAAAGATTGATGCCTGGCACAATGGACGAGGGCGTTGATCAAGCGACCTTTGAGGAGTATGCAAAGCCGATTGAGAAACTCGCCAAGATACTGTGTAATTTGAACAAAAAGGTGCCGGAGTCAGAGATAGGGCAAATGGACCCAGAGTGGACGAGGGTGTTACTACAAAATTGGGAGGCTGAAGCAAATTTGAGAATTTGTGTTCAAATTGCCTGATTCCGAAAGAAAGAAGATGATTATAGAAAGAATAATAGGAGTAGTAGTATGCAATATTAATAGCATACAAGGTATTTCTAGGCTAGTCTAATGGTTAGCGTAGAAGTTGGGTCTCATCTAGGTAGCGTCTCCTACGGGTCGTACTACATTGTAATGTTACTTGCGTCTAAAAGCTACTAGAATTTGCTCTTGGCCATAGGGGGCATCGCTAGCATCGTCCGAGATGGCTATGGCTTGAGCAGCGGATGCCAGTGGCTGTTGCAGATGAAGCACGTATGGCTCTTTTCCTCGCGCAGATTTGCATCTGCCCATAGTTTGGGCTACAGCATCTGGGACGCCCAAGTTTGGCGGCTGCTGTGGCGGCTTCCTTTCACAAGGAGTGCGTACCCATGTTCTGTGTAAGGCCTACCGATGCAAATAGTTCCTTGCACCACTTTATCACAGTGGCGTGTGAGGCTGGCTAAAGAGAAGGTCTACCAGATGCCTGTTTATGCCGAATTAAAGGCCCATCGAGAGCATACTCTGGTATCTCCGCCACTAACCTACACAACATTTTTATTCGGCACCACTTGGAGTTGCTTGCGTGAAGGGCACCCCGTGGGCCCTCACCAATTTGGTCCGTCTTAGAGGACGGGAGGTGCAAGTAAATGACTGTGATGTTTGCACCACCCGTGATGTCGAGATCCTAAATTCTAGTTTTGGCCAGATCTGAGTATCGCAGACAAGTACTGTACATGAGCATCATCGCGGCCACCTTCATGAGCGATGCGGCGGTGGCACCTGGCCCTGCGTGCTTTTCAAAAATCGCAGTGAGGGTGCATGGTGTGACCGGCATCATGGTGTGCTTGGGTCTGGGCAGCAACCTTTGCGCTGCTTTTCTAAAATTACTGATTTGTCGTGCAATGTGGGGCTAGGTAGCTCCGCTAATCGATGCACACAAAAAATTGCAGCTGATGACAAATGGTATGTAGACCAGGTGACACGCTCCTGGATGAGATACAAGCAGTAGAGCCTGACCACCTCGACCGAGGCCGAAAGATCTTGCAACTTATGCATTTTGCACCACCGTTGAAAACGCATCCAGTAAGTGTTGAAGGTTGGCAAACTGGTAGGCGTGATAGTGTGGAGCAACACGTCCACGCTTGTGGCTTCCAAGGCTTGTAAGGCCGGATTTTCAAAAAGTTGATATTTTGCTCAACACCTCATACACCCAGGCGTAAGGCTAGCACCATGCACAGAGGGATGCCCTTGCCCCGTAACGCAGCCTTGTCTGTGCCATGCAACAAAATTGAGGAGCTATAGCCTAGCGTAATGATCGCCTGCACACAATCTATCCACTCCGCATCGCTATCTAGCAATCGCGGCCACCAGCTAGCTGACTGCCATTGGAGTATCACTAGCGTGCATTTGGCCTTGCATCGCAGCACGTGGTCGACTACCAAGGCGACCATCTGAGATGGTGGAAAACAATAGTTTTTTTCACCTGTCCAGTGCTCGGTGAGGGCATTTATGGCCTTATCGCCCACCTCTAGCCACCTAGAGTTGAACCTCGGCAGGCGCGTGTTGCTTGCTGTGGCAAATCTATCGACCGAATGCGACCCCCACTTTGCTTCTAGTCTTTGAAAGGCCTCCGGTCAGAGGAAAAAATCGTCCAAGTCTTTCCGCTTGGAGAGCTCATCTTGCACTACATTCATTTCCCTAGGAATCCACTCTACAAACAAGTTGAGCTGGTGTCTAAGACTAATACCAAATACTTGAGCACAAGCATCTGCTAAATCTGCCTTCGACGAGCCGCCTCTTCTCAAAACATAATACATTGCTTGGCTGTCAACGCGCAAGAGCACTTGTCGCCCGCCTATCACTTGGATGGCCTTATCCAACGCTGCCTTGGCGGCAAGTATCTCCCTTAAGGTTGACAATCTCCCGATGCTAGTAGCGGGGAGTGCGCCCAGCGATTCCCATGTCTACCTTGAGGCAACCGACCTCAATACTGCGCCCCATGTGGTCACGCTAGCATCGGTGTGCATGACAAAGTCAAGGGCCATGGTGGCCCGAATGGGAGCACCATTGAAATTATCAAAGTGCTTCTCCCAAAAAGCAAGCTTGTGGAGGAGCGCTACCGTCATGAGGACCATGTCATCCCAGGTTGTAGTGAAACAGATAGATAAAGTACTTAGTAAAACAGAATACTTTATCTATTCAAGACAAGGATCTTTGAACACAAGTGGTAGCTTCTTGAAAGAGAGATGGCTTCTTGAAAGTTAATATATTTCTGGATTTTGGCAAGTACAAGAGTGATTCTGGAATGTCTTTCTATGTTCTAGCTCTTGTTTATATACTTGCTACATAAGTAATTTCTAGGAAGGTGTATGTTGATGTGTTGGCACCCAACACATCCCAAAACTTGCCACCTCTTTCTAGAATAATGTACACATGTCCTTTTGACCTAAAAATGGCACATTTGACTTTTGCCACATGGAGTTCTTCTAGGTCTTTCCTCTAACTTCGAAAATGCCTTGGAAGGTTCAAAGGACATGAACCAAGTTACTAGAGTACCTATTCACACTTGACTCCACACAATACTACTCCAAATATATTTGAAAACATTAAAATATATGCAAACTAATATATAATAACTCAAATCACTACATCACCCCCCCGATAGAAAAAGCGACGTCTCGGCGCGTCAAGTCAGGTCTTACACATGTGGAGCAAACTAGTCAACAGTTTCAAGTCAGATGCCACACATGTGAAGAGGACTAGTCAAAGGCGCCAAGTCAGGTGCTACACATGTAAGGTAGACTAGGCAAGGTCGTAGGTGGTGTGACCTTATTGGCTAGCCTACTCCTTAATGATAAAGAAAATTGTACAAGTTGGCCCAGAATCTGCCACGAACTCAAAAATTCATAGCGGCCACAGAACTGCTCCAAATCTGAAAATTCGAGTGCCAGACGGACCGCGTCGGAGAACTCTACCGGGTCACCAAATTTGAGAGCATTCTCATTTCTGGAGTGTCGTTGAGAGCTGAGAGAGTAGGCACTCCTCCAAATCTGTGCAGAAACTTCTGAAAATCATAAGTCCTTCTATACTTCTCCAAATTCTGCAAACTAAGTCTCAAACTGGGCGCTGTAAGATGTTCTACCAGAGTCTTGAGTTTCAGAGCATTCCAAGTTCAGGGGAGGGCACAATGTCAGAAGGCATATTCTGCCCTAACAATGCCAGCAGCCTGACCCCCTTCTACTTAGAGCATCATATCTCTCTCACCAGTGCTCCAAATTGAGCAAACTTGGACTCTAAATGACCGGCTACTCATGGACTACAGCCAGGTAAATTTTCAGAATTTATTATGCAGAGACCTATTACCAGTAGCAGTTTTAGTTTTCTGTCCAGAAACTGCGAGAAGAGAAGAGTGTCTAATGTCAATTTTTCCTCTTTCTTGTTCTTGCAGGCTGCCTCCAAGGGGTCTTCTGCTGCTTCTTGATGGTGGCAGGCTGCCTCCCTGAAGTCTTCGGGCTTCTAGTAGAGAGACTTGGGGCTGGTCCAAGATGGGGGTTGGCGGCATGGAAGCGCTTCAACTTTCTCTGAACTTTGTCAAGGTAGTGCGCCGCCACCCAACTATTCTCCGAATCTGGATATCCTTTCCACTTGATCAAGTATTGCTGCTGTCTCCTGAAATTTCTCATAGCCACTATGTCTTCCACTTCGTACTCCAAATGATCATCCACTATTGTTGGGGCTGGTGGGGTTGTCACACGTCCTGGGAACTTGTTGTCGGGTTGCACATATGGCTTGAAGAGGGAAGCGTGGAATACGGGGTCGATGTGCATAGTCTGGGGAAGTTCTAGCTTGAAAGCAACGGGGTTGACTTGCTGGATAATCTTGAAGGGTCCCAAATACTTGGGAGAGAACTTGCTGCCGGCAGGCCTGTTGTTCAGGGAAATGTTCTTGGATGATAGTAACACGTTGTCACCCACTCTGTACGTAATTTCTCTTCTGGATCTGTTCGCCACTCTTGCTTGAGCATCTTGCGCGTGTTGTAGAGCTTTCTTCGCTGCTGTAAGGGCTGCTTCTAATGTCTCCATAAAATCTGTGGCTGCAGGTACTTCATCATGGCCAGCCGTGAAGCTCAGTGGCGTGGTCGGATGGAAGCCATAGTTGAGGAAGAATGGGGACTCTTGGGTAGAGGCCTGCGTAGTGTTGTTGTAGGCAAACTCGAGGGGGGTCAAGTACATGTCCCAGTCTTGCTCGAGGGTAGACACGTAGGCCTTTAGAGAGGTCTTTAGGGTACGATTCATACGCTCGGTTTGCCCATCTGATTGTGGGTGGTAGGCAGTAGACATATCCAGCGATGTACCCAAGTTCTTGAAGAGATTTTTCCAGAAATGGCTTGTGAATCTTGGATCTCTATCTGACACAATTCTTGATGGTAGTCCATGGAGTCGGAAGATGTTGTCAAAGATGAGTCTTGCAAGTTGTGGTGCTGTAGCCTTAGTCGTCGTGGGAATAAAATGAGCCATCTTGGTAAGTCTGTCCACCACCGTGAGTATTGCATTATGGCCTCGAGGTGTCACGGGCAAGTCCACGATAAGGTCCATTGAGATGTCCGTCCATTGTCTTTCGGGGATTGGTAGTGGTTGGAGGAGTCCTCCCGCCTTTTGCGATGATGGCTTGATTCTTTGGCATGTGTCACAGCTCCTGCAGTACTCCTTGACTTGCTTAGACATGCCTGGCCAACAATAAGTCCTAGCTAGAACGCCCGTGGTCCTTAGGATTCCAAAGTGTCCTCCAAGAGGGTTGTCGTGTGCTTCTCGTAGAAGCAAGAGCCGGAGGTCTATGTCATTAGGAACACATCTCTGGCCCGTATCTTGCCTCACCCAATAATTGCCTTCTTGCTTCTTGCATGGGTCCAAGGCTGCTTCTCCGTTCTTGTAGTAAGGGTCTCTTTCATAGGCGGCTGAAAATCGAGCTTCCAGATCTGTCTTCAGGGATACCATCACTGCATTTAATTGCAGTCTTGAGAGGGGGTCAGCCGGGTTTGTCTTGCCGGGCTGGTACTGAATCGTGATGTTGTATTGTTGCAAGTATCCGCTCCATCTTGCTTGTCTCCTTGAGAGATACGGCTGCGTTTGGAGGTGCTTTAACGCCTCGTGGTCCGTGGTGACCAGTACTTTGCGTCCTTCAACGTAGCAGCGCCAAACCTTCAAGGCATGTACAATCGCCAATGCCTCTCGCTCCGTGGTTGTATAATTTTGCTCGGCTGGATTTAGCTTCCTTGACTCGTAGGCGATGGGCTGCAGTCCCTTGCCTTGGTCTTGAAGCAGGATTGCTCCTATTGCATAGGAAGATGCATCGGTGATGACGTGGAAGGGCCAATCTGGGTTTGGACTTGGGAGTGTGAGCACCGGGGATGTGGTCAATCTTCGCTTTAACTCTTGAAATGCCTCTTCCTCTTTCTCGGTCCATGTATATAGCCTGTCCTTCTTGAGTAGATCTGTCAGGGGGGCTGCTATGTGCGAGAAGCCTTGGATGAATTTTCTGTACCAATTGGCAAATCCCAAGAATGACTGGAGTTCTTTCTTGGTCGTGGGGGTTGGCCATTCCTCCACCACCGTGGTCTTCTTGGGGTCCATCTTGATGCCATCAGCAGTCACGTGGAGACCTAGGAACTCCACTTCTTGTTTGGCAAACTCGCACTTTGACTCCTTCGCAAATAGCTTGTTTTGCTTCAATACTTCAAGGACTTCTTTCAAGTGTCTCGCATGCTCTTCAAGGGTCTTGCTGTAGATAAGGATGTCATCGATGAATACCACCACAAATCTGTCCAACATGGGCTGAAATATGGTGTTCATCATAGTCATGAAAGTTGCTGGCGCGTTGGTGAGTCCAAATGGCAGGACCATGAACTCAAAATGTCCATATCTTGTCCTGAATGCCGTCTTCTCTATGTCCGGTTCTGCGATGCGAATCTGGTGGTAGCCGCTCCGTAAGTCAATCTTCGTGAAGTACTTGGCTCCAACCAGCCGGTCCATGAGCTCATCCATGCGCGGCAGCGGGTATCGATTCTTGATGGTGATCTTGTTGAGGGCGCGATAGTCCACACACATCCTCAAGGTACCATCTTTCTTCTTGACAAATAGCACCGGGGCTCCAAATGGCGACTTGCTAGGTCGAATGAAGCCATGCTCCAGTAGCTCCTTGATTTGCTTCTTGACTTCGTCTAGCTCCGTGTATGACATTTTGAACGTAGGCCGAGAGATGGGCTTGCTTCCGGGCTCCAACTCTATCTTGTGGTCTACGAATCTTTTGGGGGGTAGGCCCTTGGGCAATTCCGGGGAGAACACTTCTTTGTAGTCCTCTAAGACTTCTTGTATCTCCTTGGGAACGGGGCTGCCTTCTTGACTCTCGATGTCTTTCTTGATGTCTTTTGGCGTGATCAAGGCCAAAAGAAGCTCGTGTCCCTTCCTCACAAGTCTCTTGAGTTGGAGGGCGGACAATAGTATCTCGTGTGCCGGCTTCTGGATGTCTTGGGTCTGGATATTCTGGATTGCGCGCAAAATACAGATTCTTGAAGTGATGTCATTCTTGATCTTGATAGTACCGGTCCTCCAATCAACTTGGGGGTTGTGCTTGGTCAACCAAGGCGTCCCTAGGATGACGTCGTACTTGCCCAATTGCATGGGGGAGAACACTACTCTATCCTTGAAGGACTTGATAGAGAGTGCCAAGGGGTACGTCTTCTTGGAAGGGGTAGTATAGGAGAATCCATCGGGCATCATAATCTCCTCGTCGTGGTCAAGAGTTCGCATAGTAATACCGTGCTTGGTGGCAAAATCTGCAGCAATGAAGTTGCCTTGAGCTCCGCTATCCACCAAGATGTGGACCTTCTCTCCTCCAAGGTAACCTCTCAAACTCATTGGGGCTGGAACGTCGTCTTCAACGGGGGTCTCCACCTCACTTGGCGTGTTGCCTTCTCGTGAAGTGGGTCTTGGGGTGGTAGGCTCCTGGCCTACCGGCGCTGTCCGTTTTTTGACAACTTTTTGGGGCATGAAAGTGCACGATGGCCCTTTTCCTTGCAATAAAAGCATAGTCCAGCCGTCATGAGAGCTTCTTTTTCAGCCGGGGAGAGTCTTGCTTTCACTCCTTGCTGGTTTCTTGCATCATAAGTGTCATTGGAGGGTCTTCCACTCTTCCGGGCAGCCGCGGGGTCCCTTTTAATAACTCCGATTTCCATGGGTGTGGGTCCAGATTCGGATGTGGAAGGGGCTGCGTACACCCGCGTCGTCGGTACCCGTGAAGATGAAGGCACGGAGTGCTTGAAATCCAAGGTATCCACCTTTTGGGCCACTTCAATGATCTTTGAGAAGTCCGTCAAGTCGCGTAACTCCACTTCCTTTGCCACCTTGGGTTTGAGGCCAAAGATGTAGCGGTCAATCTTCTCCTCGAGAGACATGTTGGGGATCTCAAGAGTGAGGGCGTGAAATCTGGATGTATACTCTTGAACGGACGTCGTTTGCTTGAGATGGTGGAGCTTTCCTCGGGCAATCTTCTCCGCATTGATGGGCATGAATTGCTTCTTGAGGGCCTCACGAAAATCTGCCCATCTTGCATATGATGGTGGGGGCTCTTGGCCGAGCATGGGGTGCGCCATAGCTTGATATATAGCCGCTTGATAGTTACGCCACCATGATGTTGCTGCTCCTCTAAGTAAGGTAACGGCAAAGGGAACGTAGTCCTCCTCGGGTACTTCAAGGAATGCGAGGTACGTCTCCACTTGGTAGAGCCATAAATTCAGGTTGGCACCTTTCCCGGGGTTGAAAGTGTCGGGTTTGCCGGGCTTGATGAGTTTCCTTGCTCTCGTTGGCTCTTGTGGAGGCGCTTGAGCCGGGGCTGGATTTTGAGCATTGCTCGCAATAGGGGCAACCATGGCAGCCATAGCTTCTCTTGACGCTTGCACGGTTGCTTCATAGGTGGCCAAGCCCACTTGGTTGTGGACGGTCATTAGGAAGGCTGCCCACTCATTTGCGGGAACTCCTTGTGGTGGGGTCAACTTTGCTATAGCGGCTGCCACGGGATTTGACGGTGCTCCTCCTTGTGGTGCTTCTTGTTGTTGGAGATTTCCTTGAGTAGGCTCTCCCATCGACGCTGGAGGAGGGTGTGCTCCTCCTTGTGGTGCTTCTTGTTGTTGCAGATTTTCTTGAGTGGGCTCTCCCATCGGCGCTGGAGGAGGGTGTCTTGGAGAGGAAGGGCTTCCTTCGAAAGCTTGCTGTTGGTCTTGAGGATCGGCCATCTTCTTGTGCTACCAAAGTGCCTAGCTCCGATACCACTGTAGTGAAACAGATAGATAAAGTACTTAGTAAAACAGAATACTTTATCTATTCAAGACAAGGATCTTTGAACACAAGTGGTAGCTTCTTGAAAGAGAGATGGCTTCTTGAAAGTTAATATATTTCTGGATTTTGGCAAGTACAAGAGTGATTCTCCAATGTCTTTCTATGTTCTAGCTCTTGTTTATATACTTGCTACATAAGTAATTTCTAGGAAGGTGTATGTTGATGTGTTGGCACCCAACACATCCCAAAACTTGCCACCTCTTTCTAGAATAATGTACACATGTCCTTTTGACCTAAAAATGGCACATCTGACTTTTGCCACATGGAGTTCTTCCGAAGGGCAAAAACAAAATGTGTGGCCTACCATGTGGCAGTGCCAACAACTCAAGTCTGAACATCCTAGGAGCGCGGGGTTTAGCCTTAAAAGCATACGGGCTGGCCCGTGGTTTGCGGCCACTAAAATCAACCTCCCTCTCCTCCTCATTGTCCTTCTTACTCTTAGCCACTTGCTTTTGGACCCAATTCTCCCAATCCTCGCTCTCATCCTTAGTTTGCATGGACTCGACAACCTCATTGATCACAGGCCAGCTATGCAAGTCCGCGAAAATGATTTGCTTTTGCCGAAAAGTTATCAAAGACAAACCTTCAGTGAGCGTGCTTTGGGCCGCTTCAATGTCTTCCTTGTCCAGCGCATCTTGGGCGTTGTGGCACAGCTCCGCGGGGTCGTTCATGACCTTCATTTGGGCGCGGTTGCCCTCAGACAACTTGCCCACACCTGCAACCTCACTTTTCCTCTTGAGCCGCTTGAGCTGCTGCAGGATGTCCGCCCCTGCTCCCTCGCCATCGTGAGCTCGCGAGACCTTGCTTTGCGCTAGTTTGCTCACTGCCTGCTGTAACTTGGCCATTTCGAGATGAGCAGCGTGCTGCGCAGCTTTGAGCTCAGCCGCTTCCGCCTTGCTTAGCTCGGCCTGCTCGCTTTTGTACTCTTTCAGAAACTCTGCATGTAAGTTGGCGATTTCGTCAGAAGTAAGCTGGCTCGCTACGCTCGCCCTACCGGTGTCGTTAATCTGCTCGCCATTGACCTGCTCACCAGCATTGCGTAAGTCGCTTGGGCCTCCCTGGCTTCCCTCACTTCTCTCCGTCATCGCTCGTAATTGAGCAATCATGTCCGCGTCTCGAGTGTTCGCGGCTCTATGGTACTCTATCAAGCGATTTTGTATGCCTGACATAAGATTGTTTGAGTAAGTCTCCGCACGCAATGTCTACGCGCCTCAATGTGTAGCAGCTACCTTCCTGCTGCAATGAGGCTTCTTTGCAAAGAGAAGCATTCAATTTTTGGAAATACTACATCCCAGTGAAGACATAAAAAGGTATGTGGAGTGTTGTATTACAAATTATGTGGTATGGTAGATCATGCAGTAACTGATGCTGATGGCTTTTTTGTTTCATGTTGGAGCAGCTGCTGTTGTTGCTGCTGCTCATATTGCTTCATTGTTTGTCCTATTATTTTTTTGCTCTACTGCTGCAGCTGGTGTTTTTGCTGGTGCTTGTATGGCTGCTTTACTTTGTTGCTCCTGCTTGTTCTGTAGTTTGTTGTTGATACTGCTTTTGCACATTTTCTATCCTTTCTTAAAAGTTCCATGGTGGCTGGCATATTCGTCTGAGCAGCAAATACCTGTTGCCAAAGGCACTTCGGTTGTCTAGATGTGTGGACAACCGCTGACATCTATACCATGCGAGTGACAACCATGCGCGATAGTGTTATTCTTTTTGCACTCTAATGTCAATTGGCAATAACCTGTAGAGACTATCTAAGAACAACCACGACATGGCAATAGCATCACGTTGGCCTTTGCAAGAAGCACATCCTTGTACAGTAACACATCAATTTAAGCAGTTGCTAATCTAGTGTTGAGATTTTTGAGAATAGAGTTGTCTGACAATAGTTAAGTGATATAGGCGTCAGCCAATTATAGCTGAAATTAGAGAGGAATAAATAAGACCAGGCCACACGCACTGTTAGCATATTAATACTCCTCCTATTCCTTCTAATATCACCATTTCGTTCAAAATCAAACAATTTGAACCCTCAATGAATGACTTGTCTAATGTCTTTGGATCCACTATGGTTTATCCATCGCCAATGCCCTACAATAATAGACACTTAGTACTTCATTGAGTATTGAGTTGGCCTCCAAAGAGACGATGATTGCGGATGTACTAATCATAGCGCCCTTCACACAACGTGTCATGCGGCACTGTCTCTTGACACAAAACCATTGCGTCACAAATGCACTACTTATCACACATGCGAATGGAGTATACTTCCTCCACAAATACAACAAGGTAAAAAGAGCACCCTCACAAGGATGCAAGAGATGTAAGAAGGCACCCCAGACACTTTTGCTGACAATCTTTGGAGGGCAAACCCATCTTTTGCAAAGCTGAAGAAGCGTTGAGCGAAATGGAATCACCGTGGACCTACACCTGCTTGCTTCAAAATCAGAAGGCATAACACAGGATCCTCACTTTCACAAAGCCACACCCAAAGCATTTCATCCCTACACAATCATGGAAAAGCAGGACTCCATTAGAGTTGGATAGAGTGACATAAGTAACACAACCCTTTCGAGAAAGTTCCCCTAAACTTAACCGTCTAAGTTTTTCCTCTTCCACCTCGTCTCCCTTTTGAGGGAGCCATCTCCCATCCTTGAGCTACTTCCTCAGCTGACAAAAGCTCCGCAGGTTGCTGCTGCAAAGGGTTTCTGCTGCCTGAACCCTCTGGCCTCTCGACATCCATGCTGGACTCCGCATGCATTGATGATGCTTCGCCAACACTCATGCCGACATCAGCTTCATCTTCACTGCCATCATCGTCATCACCACCTTCTTGCACCACCTAGAGGAACCCAGGGCCCCCTTTGTTTCCAAATGTTCAGGAACGTTGCTGCTTTAAATTGCTTAGGGTTTACATCCACCAGCCTTACAATCAGCATTCAGAATGTACTTGCAAGCTTGCAGAGAAAGGAGACCTCTAACAGGTGCTAATGACGTGCTTAAGATGTGACACAGGCTGACCCTCTGAGGGCCATAAAGTGGTACCTTCTTGCTGCTTGCAAGGGCGGGTCTGGAAGCAGCGGCCAGCGCTTGGAGATGGCGGACAGGCTCATAGTTGCCCTGGGAGCACGCCTCATACAAGCTCACCATGGTACCTGCCACCTGCCTATGCACCTTGCTCAGTACTCACATACACAATCCCGCCTGCATGGATGAGTGGAGCACATACGCGGTCCCTTCGTCCTTCCTGCATTCACAATGCATGCTGGTGCCGCCCATGCCACTTATGTAGCTCCGCTAACACCACACAAGTATACCAGCTCGAGAAGCCTTCTATCCTTCATCACTAGTGAGTGGATCAGAGGCCATCCTCTCAAGCCCATCATAACGCATGAAACGTGACTGCTGCTGCAATTATTCACCTCATGGAGGCTGCCATCTTCAATCTCACAGTTGAAGCCTTGCAGCATACTCTCATCCAGCATGTCTTCCAGCTCATCTGCATATTTCTGTCCTGTTAGAGCACCCAATGAAGAGCAACAGAAGCACACAAATTCCAGCCCCTTGTCAGATCCATGTAAGTACGCCTCTGGCCATTCTTTTCACTTCATGGCATGCCAGAAGAACTGCACTGAGGTAGCAAAGACTATGTTACACGCTGGGGATTAATAGCTCCAAAAAAATATCCCGGCGGCCCTGCATCAGGTGCAAAATCACTAAGCTTTACCAACACGAATGCCCCAGCTTTTTTTCTTAAGGGATACAATATAGAAGTGGTCTTGATGGGAGTGGTGCTGTTTCAACCAACAAGCGATAGCTGACGAAGTACATGACCACAGCTAAACACGTTATTCTTGTTGACCTACTATCTTCGTACCCTCTTCCTAATTTCTGGAGAGGGTTACAACTGAATTACACGTATGCCACATCAGTCACTATATAAGCTGGAAACATTTTCAGTGGTGCTCTAGCAGCCCATGCATGCCCCGCTTTCATTCTGAATGCAAATGCCACGAATGACCTACAACGTTAGCTACTCAATGCTATGCAGATAAGGAACGACCTTTGACATACTTAAAAACCCAACTGGTCAAAATTCCTCAAGAAGGCCGACCAGAGCCAGTGACCTAAGGTGCTTACTGAATTTCCTGCTTTTCCTTCACATGAAATATACAAGTATATACGTTAAGCAGAAGAGGTCTCACTATATGAACAGCCAACCCGTACCTCTTGAGCGATAAAACCAGGTGACAATGTCAGACACCATACTATTCGCCTTTTCAACACTCCGAGCACCTCCCCACTGATTTTCAACTGCAAGCTGCAAGGCAGTCCAGCGACTCAAACACACACGAATGCCTTCTCGGAATTGAGCATCTTGTTCTGCTGGTACTGGAGGCTGCATGATAGTCCCACTGCGAAGCTCCATGTTTAATGACTACCAGGGAAAATGATTATAATGGCGTTAATCAGAAATCATTGCACATGACCTCTTGTTAAGATCTCTGACTGCAACAGCTTTTGCTGAATGGTGAGTCTTTTCCAGTATCTTGCTCAGTCTGAAACGGCTGATATGAGCGGTTTACTGTGTAGATCTCACACAGAGCCTTACGAGGACAAAAGCTGATCTCACATACCACGTTCTGTTTAGAAGTTGGGACACTGTAGGATGTTGAGAGGGTGCGAGGTGGAAGACAGGCTTGGACAGGCTGGCCTGAAGTCCCTTATTGTTCAAGAACTTCACCAAGCTTGAATTGCAATAGAGCATTTTATTAATACATACCCCCCTTTTTTTTTTTTTAATAGAGCAGGTCCGGTACACAGGAACCCACCAGCTGACAGCTCTCCTCAGGCCTGCATCAACTCTTTACGCTGCCCGTGACTTTTTCTTCTTCAGTGCTTCACCCTGAACCCCGGTAAAACCAGGTAAAACTGGGTAAAACCCTTCGGGACAACTGTACCCCCCTGCAAAAGTCGCGACGCTTACTTCTGGCTGGTTCTGCATGCACCTTACGCGGGCCCTATTTTCCCCCTTTATTTTTCATGTTAACGCTCAAACATGCTCGGACAATTACTGACCATTGTGTTCCGTTCGCGAATTAAGTGATATACACTACTTCTCAGCTTGGTTCTGTCGTCGCACGCAGTGTGCTAAAATGGAGACTCACTGTGGGGATTTCTGAATAGATCTCCATGTTTGAGGAAGCATCTGTGTATTCCCCTATAGACTAGTTGTTATTTGATTTCAGGAGCTCTTGATGGCTTTAAGAGCATTCCATCAGGCCTCAGTTAGACAGGGACGTCGTCTTAAACTTGGCTCCCGCCTTGGCATCTCTTCTTGTGAGACTTTTGACTCCTTGGAGCATGTGCAGTCCCGAGGCCTGTCATCAAATGTCGCTACTGGTAGCCAAGGTGTGCAGTTCGGTTGCATCTGCATGACCTGATCAGAATGAACCTCTGCGTGCCTAGCTCAGTGCTTTAAATTTTAGATTTGAAGATAGGAGGAACATCCCCCCTGCATGGCATGATTTTTGAATCTTTATGGGGGTGGGCTTTGTGGATGTATTTAAGTTGCAGGCAGAGCAGAGACTGCGTCAAATGCCACCAGCTCAAGCAGTCGAATGCACATACGCGGTCAATTGCCTCTGCATAAGGTGCTACCATCATTGCAGTCAAGGGGCTATGCTGCCCAGTCTTCAGCGTATGAAGAGAAGACGTATGCGACGAACGTGCAGGAGTACAATGAAGTGATGTATAGACTAGCTCGCAGAAGGCTGTAAGTCTTGCTCTATGTATCTCTTTCTGATATGGCCAATGTCACTCTCACCACACCAAATATGAATCCAAGATGTTAAGCGCGAAACCTTCGTTGCTTTGGCAATGAAAACTACAAGGGAAATACGTGCCTTGTCTGGAGACGGCCTTGCAGTAAACAGCTCGTAGTCGGAGGTAGCAGCTGAAGCGTGCACTTAATTACCAGGGTTACATACTTTCTTCACGTAGTTTGTTCCTTCACTGTAATGAGTATGGGGGGAGGTAGACGCCGGGCACAAGTGGGCTGCATGTCAGCAGGAGTGGCCTCAGGGATACCACAGCGTAGAACGCCAGAACCGCCTCTTGGCTGGCAGTCTCCTGTGGAGAGCCAGCCTCCCTGTTTTGCTCACTGAAGAGCAACTAGCTGCCATGTTGGTGATAGGTGTGTGTGAGAGTGCATCAGATTGGAACCACAAAGCTGAAGGAGAAGGAGGGGGGGGTGGGGGGGCTGGCAGGGGGTACATGCTGAGGGACGTGTATGAGGACCTGCTGATGGACGGGCTGCAGCCGGATCGCGACACGTTCCACCTGGCAATCCCCGCGTGCATGCGCACCAATCGCCTGCAGGACGCCTTCTACTTCTTTGAAGAGATGAAGTCCACCGGCATGGTTCCCGATGTACGAACTCGCGCGCGAGCATGCGTGCATGCATGCATGGCTGCAGTGCCTCTCCCCTCTCCTCCCCTCCCCTCCCATCCTGCAGCCCCTAGTCTTCCAGCTCGTACAGCAGCAGCAGCAGCAGCAGCAGCAGCAGCACTGATGTGCAGGGCGGGATGGGTGGGGTGGCATGGATGGCAGCTGTCGCTGTACAACTGCATAATATCCACTTGCGGGCAGTGCATGCAGCCCGACCGCGCCTTCCAGGTGGCCGAGGAGATGGAGACAATGGGCATCCAGCCAAAGCTGCGCACCTTTGTGGCGTTGCTCAACGCGTGCGGGTCCGCAGGCCGCGTCGAAGAAGCGTACACCCCCCCNGGGGGTGGTGGCGAGGATGACGGAGCACGGGCTGACGCTGAGCCCCTACTGCTACGCGGCGCTTATCACAGCGCACAAGAACAGCCGCGGCGCCCCTGCGGCCGCCCTCAAGGCCGGCACCGTGGCTACCATCCTGGAGCTGCTGGAGCAGTCCAAGGCAAAGGGCGCGGAGGTGGCGGACGACGAGCTGCTGACGGGCGGCGACTTAGAGCACCGCCACGACCTGGAGGACCACACGCGCCGTGCGGCTGGCAGCCGCCATGCGGTGGTGCACCACGCGGCCCTGCGCGCCATGGTGGACCTGCGCAGCTACGACGTACTCCCCTCTCCCCTCCCCCCTCCCCCCTCCTCTTACCTTAAAATCAAGAGAGACAACATGCTTGAGATGGGAGGGTTGAGTTATGCGTCATATGTGCGTGGAGCAGCTGCTGTGTCAGTAAGATTGCCTGTTTGTNCCCCCTCCCCCCTCCCCCCTCCTTCTGCAGCTGCTTGTGCTGCTAAGTGTGTGCGCATGTGCGTGCGTCTGTGTGTGGGTGTGCCATCAAGCCAGCTGTTGAGCATGAGCTTTGTCGTCAGTCTTTAGTGTGCAACTGCGGTTATAAATGTTATTCCGGGGGATGCCTCTGGGAGGAGGGGCAAGGGCCTCCGGGGCTGACCTCGGGGGAATCACCGCTGCCTGGTGTGGCGAGCAGGGCGTGGAGAAGGTGCTGGGCATCATGAAGGCGGACGGCATCAAGGTGGACGCCTTCACGTATACGGAGCTCATCCGCTCCAGCCTCATGCGCCACGACCTGGACAAGGCGCTGGATGCGTTCGAGCAGCTCACTGACAACGGCATCTCGCCCAGCCTCGACCTCTATGTGGTCGGTACCCTTCCCCTCTTCCCTGCTCACCTCCTCCTCCTCCTCCTCTTCCTCCTCCTCCTCCCTCCCTCCTTCTGCAGAGCCCACCCTTGAGGGCAACGGACCTGAGGGCAGGGTGGAAGGGGCGTGGGCGCAGATGCTGATAGAGAGCGCCATCCAGCAGTACTCGCCTGAATCGCTGGCCTCAGCCAAAAGGCTGCTGGTAAGCTTCACTGCTCCCTCTCTCCCTCTCCCCCCTTCCTCTACAGGTGTGCGAGGGAAGGGGGAAGGAACAACAGGGGGTACACTGCCGTCCTCGTCACATGGCAAGCAGGCCCCGTGACCAGTTTCCTCAATCTTTAGTCGTGCCATGGCCGGCAGGGCACCGGAATGAGCACATGGTCCGTCTGCGGGTGTGCAGAGGGAGATGGACCAGGCAGGCTTCTTTCTGAACGCGCGCATCGGAGGCAACCTTCTCCAGATGGCGGCCAAGGAGCGCGTGAGCAACGCAGCCTAAGGCCGCCCTTTCAGCAGCTCTGCCTCTAGCCTGGTGGGGCCCTGTTCTCACTGCGCTGGGTGGGGGGGGGGGCGTCGTTGGTGCTCTTGGCAGATTGGGCTCGGGGACTACTCAACGGCAACCCTGGTGTTTGAGCTGACGCAGCGGCGACAGCAGCCACCTTTTGCCCCCACCCTCCTCTACCTCCGCGGCCTCCTGGTGCGTAGGCCACCCATGCAAATTCGTGTAGCATCCTGTGGGGGTGGGCGCTTGCTAAACTCAGTGCTTCTGCTGCTGCAGTGCTCATGCTGAGGACCACACGATGCCCATGCTGGACCCTCCGGCGATGATTTGGTCAAGGAACACTTTGTGGTCATGAGCGAGTTGGCTATCCTTGGTACCTTCTGTGACTTGTTTGGATGTGTCTCTGTGCATGTGCGTTGTGGCAGAATCGTGGCATATCCGAAGAGGACCCTCGTGTCATAGCAGCACGAAAAATTGTAACGAATAATGTTCGGTATGGTGGGAGCAAGCTTGATGTGGAGAAGAAGACCAGAGAGCGCGGACAAGAATCTGCTGCAAAGAGGGAAGAAGGGACAAGCACCTCTTCTTGAAGGCTGGGGAGCCAGGCTCTGCATGCTTGTCGGGCCTGCACACCATATGTAGTGATGTGCACCTTTGCTTGTGCGAGAATGACAAGTTGGCTGGGCTGTAGCCTTTGTTGTTGACTGTGAGACGGCACGTATCGCGACGGCATTGCATTGCAAGATGGACATGAAGCGAGTCAAATTACCAACTAAGTGCAAGGGCTACACCCCTGTACACTTATTCTTGAGTCCTATATCTTTTGCTCATACTATATCCCCACATACATGGACTTACAACCACAGCGAGGACACAAACATATGCCACATGATTAATCTCACTCATGGTCTAAGGTTGGGTGCATAGACACCAACATCATCTCAATCTAGGACTTCACACAAGTTGAAAAAAACATGGGTTGTAACAGGGTGTTTAAGGGTGCAATTGTTCAAGGGGCATCATAGTGGAGGTGCCAAATTGAATTATGCAAGTGTTTCTAGAGCGTGGAGATTGTGGACTGGGGCCAATGACAGTAGATCCGGTGGGCAGAAAGGTTTCAAGAGAGATGTGTCAATGTCAAAGATTGTCTCCCTTTAAACAGGTTGAATTATATTCAGCCTCATTCCAAATTCTTGGCCGAGCCGTGTGGTGACGTGCTGGAGAGGGTGGTCCAACGCTGCTTTGTTTTAGGATATTTAACAGCTGGAGTAGGGGTTGTAGCAAGTGGAAGATCTGCCGTCGCAACAATCAAGACTGGTTGGCCTCCCAATTCCATGTTAACCTCTCCCTTGCCCTATTCTCAGCCCCCTGCCCGCCCTGTTTCTCACCACCCCTTTCATCCTCCCTCCCACCCTCCCCTGGCCCGCCCCCCTCCCCCCTTTCCTCCATCTCCTCCTCTCAACCTTCCTTTGCCCTTCCTCTCACCTTGCCATGAAGATTTTGGCCTCCTCAGTGCCCTCTAAGTTGGCCTGCCTCCCACACCATCCATGTTGAGTACCCAGTAGACTTAACCTATGTAAAAGGATACACCTTAAGTCATTTGATAAAAGGGATGATTGCGGCAGTGACTAAGGTGATGACAGCAGCGCCATTGATGTCGACGCTGCTGGCACAAGCGATTTTTTTGGTAACTCGTTTTCATCAGACAAATGCACACTTCGAGTTACAAGGATGAGGTTATTGTGTTTTGTTTGACATGAATTTTGAACAACCAGGTTAGGTACCATTCTTGTGCTTCTTCTTTCTCAAATAATTACATGCTACTTATCATCTTTGTGCTCACAACGTATATGCAACTTTGGATCTTTGTGAGAGAAATAGTGCTAAAAAGACTAGCTCTTTGTCCAGCTAGAGAGGCATATTCACCTTAATGGAAGGGGTGTTCACCTTAATGGAAGGGGTGTTCATCAACAACTGCAAATTTTTCCTCAAGCTCTTGCCCCCTCTGAGCAGAGGGGCGGCATGAATGAAAATTGCAATTTTCATGTAGAAAGTGAGGAACGCAAGTCTAGTAGGATATATGCCATGACTAGTTAGACTAATTTAGGGGTCCACCGACATAGTCTGCAGAGAAAGATTGTGAGTTTACCTTTAGGCACGACAAGGATCTCTGCTTGCCTGCTGCTTTCAGATTTCTTTCGGTCACTTTGAATTGCTGTGTGCAACGGATCATTTCTTGTCCGTCCGTTTTAACAATCGACTTCAAATTCGACTGTTATCGATTGGTGTGTTCATAGCAGTTCATAGCCCTCGTGACTCCGAACGGTTTTGCCTGCTTCTACCACTGCTCTTGTGTTAGACGCTCTCCTGACAAAATACCACACCTCACGTCAACAAGAGCTCAACAGCTCGTAACAGCAAACGACAGCAAGCAGCAGACACCACAAACTAATCCCGCAGAGTTCCGCACGATGTTCGAAGCGTTGAAGATGATACAATGATGTTTGCACTACCGAAATTCGAATTCATGATTAATTTCGCTGAGGCTGTCACGATTGATGATTAATGATACAAGGAGAATTCCAAACAGAAATGGACACTAACTTGTGGAAGATGAGAAGTATACACCCATCTGGACATCATAGTAGTTGGGCGAAAAAAGTCAATTGGAGGACAGATTCTGTGCAACAATTTAAGGAAAGTCGGGAAGGTCCAAGACTAAGCCATAGTCAATCCAAGTATGACAATTATATTCCATTGATATCTCCCCGAAATTCACAGGGGGGTGCATGGCAAGAGGAGGCAGGACTCAAGGAACACCCATTTTCAGGGCAAGGCACATCAACAGGCACCAACATTGTCTTCTTTTTGGCAGGATCAATCATTGTGGGGGGAATGCTCGGCCTTCTTGTGTTGTTCCTTGTGTCGGCATGCATCAAAAGACCGAGTAACACTCGCATCCATCCAGCTCAAACCGGTGAAGGGACTGAGAGAGAAACTGGAGAGTTGGGTGAGCAACAATTGCAGATTGAGGAAGGAGCCCCGGATACCTTGCAAAGTAGTAGAATGAAGAGACTGAAGCAGCTCCCGAGTTTTCAGATTATTATGCCTGGTCACAGGGTGCCCAGCTTCTTGGCCTGGCCTGCAACACCACAGGGAAACGCAGCAGGATCGCCAAGAAGGCGTTACTTGACAAGCCACTCTGTGTCTCCCACGATAACCCCACTTCCGTCTGTTGGCAGGAGTGTTATTGGCCTTAGCCGAGGTCTTGACCTGTCCAGACTTGGAGTACACCCACCAACCCCTGGCAGGGGGGCTGCCTCTACACCTGGAACACAAATTTCTCCACATGGGCGCATGGATTAAAAGTATTCAATCTGATTAAAATGCAGTTGCTATAAGGTTAATTTGGTGCTGACCGACAAGTGCATCCTTTTTTCACACTCTGGCTCCTGCATAAATGCTTCTAGGGGAAAATTGTAGCAAGTAAGTGCCAGGATGTACTCAGTTTTTTTACACTGAGGATCTGAAGGAGCCGCTTGCCTCTGTGGCTTAATATAGGAGTCCAATGAGAGTCCAATCAGGCAATTTCTTCTGATGCATTCATCAACATTTGGCAATTTTCTGACGATCCATCAAATCATAGAAATCAATATGTGACAAGTTATGGATATGGCAAATACTCCACTCATGTCTTAAGTTGCATGCATCACAAACTCAATCGTTTTATGTCCCATATAACTTTACAAATGTAACCCTGAGGAGCAGTATAAATGCAGTGCTACAATAATTGCATTCTATAGGAGGTACATGGACCCAGAATTGCTGGGCTTCCAACACATGTCTTTTCTAGATATGCATGTACATGGCGTTTCACAAGCTCCAGCTCTGAAGCATTGTCGAATGCAGCCCTCAGGCAAGCTTGGCTGTCGACCTACCCACTGCAGCTGGACTCTAGAAACTTATGAGAACCCACTTCAGACTATTCACCTGGCTAGCGTGCCAGCTACTAGTCCCTGGGTCAAGTCAGAGAAGGCAAAGAGCCTTCCACAATCTTAGGGTGATGGTCGCGAAACGTGCCCGCTAATCTATCCCACCACGTGAAGTACAGGGACCGGTTGAATCGAGGATCTAGATGGTGAATGTAGTGGTGCTTTGTGCGTTGGGCCAGAGGAGTCAGTAGAATCCCCAGAGAACCAGGGCCAAACACCCAAATCGGAAGCTCATATCCACAGTGACCCATCATATCCACGCCATTGAAAGCGTACGCAAGGGCAAAGAAGCCCAGAGGATCCCACTTTGGCTGGTGGTAGAGATATGCCATGACAACGGCATAGAAGGATGAGAAGACAAACGCCAAGTCTAAGGCATCACCGTAGGCTGTGGCGTACACCGTCAGGTCACCCTTAGTGGAATGATGCCACTGATGAACGAGGCGGTACAGAGCCTTGAAGTGATGCAACAGAGAGTGCACCAACCAGAACCACAAGTCATGCAGCACCATGACAATCCATGTGAAAGTCCACCACTTTAACGGGTCCACCACTGGCACCGCTCTTTCTACAAATTCACGCCTGCAAACATACCACAATCCCACGAGTACTATGACTTAGCCTACAAGCATGCAAACATGCACTAGAGTTTCCTTTTGACTTTTTAAACACTTCCTATTTCATAAAGATTATTCGAAGGCCCCAGTATGTCATCAAGTTGTACATTATTAAAAAAAAAAAAAACAAATCATCGACTTTACCTCAACATTTGCCATTTCCCGTCACTGATGACTACACTACCAACCACCGATGCCAAACATGCTGCCGTGTCAAACTTTCTGAACGAACTTACCTTCTAGTCACAGTAAAGAAGGAGGCAAAAAGTGTTTACATATATCTTACCTGAAGGCAGCAAGACCAATAAAAAGAGGAATATGTGAAATAGTCACAGCCCAGAATGATTCCTGCTTCAGCTCAGTGAAGGTGACTGGTATTGCAGGTGCCAACCTTTTGATCTTGCCTCTTTTTTCAAGCCCAACTAGCAGATTGAACCATATGTACTCAAGAATGCTATGGCCAGCTCCAACAAGCACTCCTCCCAAGATGCCTAGAACTATGCAGATGGTAACCTCCATACAGCACCTTGTCATGCTAGCAGTAGGAGGTTGTTGTTTTTCAGTGCTCCAAGACCATCCATGGAGTACAGATGGGGAACTAACTTCTGCCATTTCTATGACAGAGAACTTAGAATTTACAACTGATCGCTTCCTGACGCGCGCTCACTTCCAGCCTGCTGCAGGCCTGCACGGCACTGGTATGCTTTCAGGAATATAGATGCGAAACGTAAGCCCCGTTCCATCCCCCCTTGAAATTCTGTCGTAATCAATAAACAGAGCAACAGTTCCTTTTAGGGGCCTCAAGTGCATTATATATTGGCAGGAAGGCACATTCTGAAAACTGCAACCCGGGACCTGCGCATATGCGCCACAACAAGAAATACTTCCTTGACCGGAACAGAGAGTATCGGTAAATCCAATATTGAGTATTGCATGAGACAGCTGACATCCTCTCGTCTCCGTTCTGCATCTTTGATTCCTTGCAATCGAAACCGAGTTGAACAGTTATCAAATCAGAACGTCTACACTACACCTGAGCGACACTTGTTATTAAGAAAAGGCTTATGGTCCCCCACAACTGAAATTGAGTCGAGACCGGACCCTGAGGAAGCTCAACGAATTCACAACACAATTAGATGCGCATGCAAAGGAATGAAGTGGGATGAATGTCGCTAAACTTGCTATTAGTTCCATCTGGCTCGACATTTTGCGAACACGCGGTAATCATCTCTTTTTCAACCACTTCGCTTGACATGCAGCTTTCTATACCACGACCACGCGACCAAACGCGCACACTCAAGCCACGAACCACGAGCCAAGGAGGAAAAGTGACTCGCTAGTGTGGGGTTATTGCAGGCTCAGTGCTCCTCAGCTCGCGAGCCGGGTTGCCGGCCTTGACTCCTCCGTTAGCTCCCACTGGCTCCCACTCTGTCCCACTTGGTCCCACTCGTAACATTCGCGGCTGTTCGTGTCAGTTCTTGTAAACTAGTGATGAGCTGACATGCGCTAGAGAGGAGGGAAACTCGTGTGAACGTTGAGCTTCGATGAGTTTTGGTAGGACAACTGGCGAATAAAAATCGAGAAGAGCGTCGTAGTTATCACGAGGGCAAAGTGTAGGGCTTCGTGCAGGCAGTTTGCGTTCACATGCGTCAAGGAATTCTGTTAGCTATCGTCGATTACATGCATCGACGTTTTTATATCCTCCGATACTCGGCCACCAGCTATCGTCGTCAAAAAAACTCCTCATGAAGCGCTAAATGCTTGTATACATATACCATGCAGGCAGGCCATAATTGAGGTCGGTTTAAACGGAGCTGTGCTATATAGCTCATGTCAGCTCATGTGTATGACGTTCAAGGCTGGTAGCGCGCAGGGTGCGCAGGGGGTTGATTTCTTTGGCATGGGCTAGCGAGTGTGGTTCACCTTTGGGCCAATGCGGGTGTCTAGTCTAAACCGGAGGTCAGGACGACATGATCGAGTCTTCCTTGCTATGACGTAGTTTAGCGGAGTATGCCCTCGTGACTTTCTCCAAGTCTGCGCTGTTGGTTCCTTTAGTGGCTCCAAATGGATTCTTCTGCAAGAGATGATTCTACTATTCTCGAGATCCCAAAAGATTCTCCCTCAGTTGATGAGGCCATGCATACCGCTGCAGAGTCCTCGGCTCAAATTTCCAATGAGGATAATTCTTCGACTCCTAATACTGCTGGCGACTTAGATCATCTGGCTGACAAGGCCACAGAGCCTAAAGCAAAGTTGATTCGCAACTCTTCTACTCCAACCGACTCTTTCCAGTTTGGTAGTAAACCAGTGAATCCCAAAAAGGCACCCGGTTTTACCAGATCAGTTACAGAACACCCATCAAATCAAGGAGGTAGACTAAAGAAGCAGTATGATTTGACTGAGAAGGAGCGAGAACAGAGGTCAGCACAGATGGTGAGTTGTTGCATGATTGTTCCTCGTAATTTAGTTGATTGCGATTTCGTTGGTATCATAGTGCATGCCCCACATATGATTTTGGCATGCGTTTTCTGTTTGCAAACAAGCCATGCTAAGAGAAAACCTTTGCTGCAGGCAAAACTCCTTGTGGATGTGGTTAAAAAAAGTAAAGTCCAAGGCGACTACACAATTAAGATATCGCCCGAGGATTTGCCTCAAGGCATTTCTCCAGACCTGTTCCTGGTGGACGAGGAAGAAGAACTTGACCAGTCTATCTTGTCAGGGGATGAGCCAGTAGCGCCCCTCAATATATGCATTCTGATAGTTGGCACTCGAGGAGATGTTCAACCATTCGTTGCTATAGGCAGACGTTTGAAGGTGAGTCTTTTGCTTGACTGGGCATTGTTCGTCACTCTTGTCTCTTTCTTCACTTGCTCATCTATTCCTTGCACCATCTGGGTGATTGACTGCATTCATTCAATCTGGGTACTCTTATTTAATAAGGACGGTCCATGTGCTTTGTATAGAGTGTCCTTTTGTCCAGCTATTTGAGTTGGAAGAGGTGTTATGTGTGGGGGGGAAGGGTGCATCTTTTAACACAACAAATTTTTAGGGGATGAGGGCATGCTGTGACGGGTACCATAAGCTGTTGTAATAAAGTATTGTTGGATTGTGCAGGACTACGGGCATAGAGTTAGATTGGCCACCCATGCCAACTTTCGTGAATTTGTGACTTCTCAAGGTTTAGAGTTCTTTCCCCTGGGAGGAGACCCTAAAATTCTTGCTGAGTGTAAGTTCCACATGGTCACTTGCGCTTCTGAGGAATAGCAACCAAATTTCCTTTGCTTTGTCAGAGAATGATAATCCCATAAGCTGCTATTATGCTCCAGGCACTTCACTTGCTTTTCTATTATTTGGTTTTGAAAGAACTTTCAGCATCTTTTATTGAAGGAACTCCCGTATGCAATAGGTCATGAGATGTTGAGGGAAGCTTTACTACGCAGAGAGGAAAGTGGGATCACTCATGAAGAATTTGAGTCAATTGCTCTTTGCTTACGGTGTGGATTTATGCAGATATGGTGAAAAATAAAGGCTTCTTGCCATCAGGACCATCAGAAATTATTGTACAGAGGAAGCAATTGAAAGCAATCATACAATCAACGTGGCCAGCATGCACCGAGGCTGATGTGGAATCAAAAGGGGAGCCCTTTGTAGCTGACGCCATTATAGCTAACCCTCCGAGCGTTGGTACCAATCTCGAGCCTTGTTTTGTACCTCTTCAATGTGGGAGTCATTTATGAGTACAAGAAGCTTGAGTCACTCAACAATAACTTTTGATAGGCAAGGGACTGGCGCTCACATCATAGGATACAAACCGAGTCGTATTGTGTTGTCAAGCTGTACTTTGTGCATAACAAGGTGTATGTAAACTGGCCACAAGGTTGCGTGTTCTGCTGCAACAAAGTTTGAGTCGGGCTCTCATCCTTGAAGGGGCATGAGGTGCGCAGGACACATACACGTGGCAGAGGCCCTCAAGGTCCCGCTCCATATTATGTTCACCATGCCATGGACGTAAGTACTGTCTCTCTTTAGTCAGGTACCGCGGGTTTCTGACGTACTGGGTGCACTGCTCACTGCTGCAGGCAAATGAGAGGGTTTTGCTGCTCTTCTGATCCTCTCTGGTTTCCCAGTGCTGCAGGATGAATACTTGAGTAGTGGGCTAATGAAAGCAGGGGTTAGGGGGTGCCAGGTGGCTCTTGAGATCAATACAAGGCATGTGTGGTCTAAACGGACGCCAGTACACATCCATCGTCCGGTGGTTGCTGGCAGAGGTGATTGCATCTTCTTTGTCTGTACATGTCTCCCTCTTGGGCTTATGACGCTGTTTTGCTGGTTCGTTCAAATGCAGGGCCACAAGAGAGTGGCCTCATCCTCTGGCCAGGATAGTCCAAGTGACAGGCTTTGAGAATCGGGTATGGCAGCACCCGTGGCCTTCTTGAGTCCTGTAGTAGGGCTGGCAAGGACGTGCTCTGTTCCCATTGCCCACATGATGCAGGCGGGCACGTCGATGAGGATGGGCTGGGCGCAAATGGTGTCCCATGCCCACCTGGTGGAACCTTCCTCTTCGTGGCTGACTGGTGGTGGTTCTGTTCCAGCTACTGCTGCACACCTTAGGCTTGTCCTTGTGGAGGTTGCATCTTTGCGTTGGGTGAGACTGATAGAGGTACGTGATGCACGCCTGCTGCATGGAGAGAGAGAGAAGAAGGTCGGAATCTAAATTTTGCCTGGGATGCCTGCATTGGAGGTTGGCAGTTTTCATACGCAGTGGTGGAGAATGTAATATGGGTGGGGGTGAGAGACCTTGTCAATGATTTCCGAAAGAAAAAGCTTAAGCTGCCCCCCGTGACATTCTGGGGAGAGGCCTTGGGGGGCAAGAAGAAGGTGGTGCCGCACGGCTACATTTGGAGCCCCTCTCTGGCGCCCAAGCCCAAAGGTACACCCCACTCCACTCTGCGCGTGAGTGCGTTCTTGCGCTGCGAGTGAGCAGGCGAGTGACAGGATCGTGTTGGTTGCAGACTGGGGGTCTTCAATCGACGTGGTGGGATTCTGTTATCTCAACTTGGCAACGGACTACAAGCCAGATGATGACTTTGTGGCGTGGCTGAAGGACGGACCCCCGCCAATCTATGTGGGCTTTGGCAGCTTGGTACGTGAACTGCTAAGCCGCATAGCCTGGCCACCCGCTTGGGTGACTACAATCCACAAGAGCAGGCGCATGCTCCACGCCAGTATCTTGCGCCCTCTGCTTACATACGCAAGGGGTGCTGTTGGGGTGGTTGCAGCCGGTTCAAAATCCAAAGGGTTTGACAAGCACCATCATCAAGGCCATAGAGCACACCAATCAGAGAGGCATCATCCAGAAGGGCTGGGGGGGCCTCGGAGACGGTATGGTCTTGTCTTGCCCGGAGAACCACATTGCATATGGCTTTGGGCTCTTGCAGTGTGGAATGCATGCACTGGGTTGCTGTGTCGTGTTTCTTGTCGTGGTAGATGCGGCCTTTGCCTCCAGACATACTCTCAATGCCGTGATTTGTGTCGCTCTTTCTGGGTGGGTGGGAGGTTGGGTAAATGGCAGTCCCGGATGCTCCGAAGAATGTCTGGCTGCTCGGCAATTGCCCGCACGACTGGCTCTTCCCCCAGTGCAAAGCTGTTGTACGCTCCATTCCCATCTGTGACACCTGGTCTTCATCCTCTGTGCGCTTCCAAGCTTGAGGCACGGAGGGCACCGGGAGTGAGCGCTTTGCAGCTCTTTAGCCGTACCATGTGTTGCACCATGCTGAGGCACGAATGCATAGGGTCTTTGGGTCTCATTCTTGGGTGACGAGGGTGTGTGGGAACAGGTGCACCACGGAGGTGCAGGCACCACGGCTGCTGGCCTCAAGTCTTCAGTAAGTTGACATGCTTTGTGCACCCTCCTGGTACCTCCTGCTCTTCTATTTGTGATCTGAAAAAAGTAAGTTTATTCTCTTAGAGGCACAAGGCTGTTGGACTTGTGTGGTGCAGTGTCCGACCACCGTAGTCCCCTTCTTCGGGGACCAACCCTTCTGGGGCAGCCGCGTGCATGCCGAGGGCGTTGGACCCGAGCCCATCCCAATAGGCAGCTTCAATTTTGAAAAGCTTGTGAAAGCTATCGAGTTCATGATTCAACCTCAGGTATGTTATCTCAGCCAGCGTGTCAGTGCTTCAGCGGAAGAGGGGTCAGGGTTCTGGATGCTGGCATGGGAATGAGGGCATACCCTAGAACGTGGCAAAGTTTGCGGTCGTCAGAGAGGCGCCCCTCGTGCAAGCTTTGCAAGGGCGGGTTGCACCTTCGTTTATCTGCACGGGTACTTTGGTGATTTGTCTGGTCTGCCAGCACCTTGTTAGTCGGAGGTGCGATAGGACTTTTGGCTCTTGTCGTTCTACTAGAAGTGCGTGTTTTGGGGCGCTGTCATGAGCAGTTTTGGGCAGAAGTTCTTGGAGGGTCCAGAACAATGGTTCTTGAAGTGAGGGCGCTGTGTGTGACTGAGGCGAGTGCTGAGAGCCAGGAAGAGGCGAATTCTTGCCTACAAGGGCGTCAGGGGATGCTACGCTCCTAGGGCCGCTACGAAAGGATACTCTCCGGGAGTGCTGACCTTGGAAAGAGTGTGTAGTAACGTATTGGCCTCCAAGCCTTTGCTTGTGTAAAGGTGGGGGCTGCTAATCAGTGAAGTTGATTCATTGTAGAGCTTTTGTGGCAGCCGCCTTGACTCTTGTAGAAGATCATGCAGTGGGATTTAATTAAATTTGTCTGCATTGGACAGGTGAAGGTGGCAGCGGAGACGCTGGCTGAAAGGATGAGCACCGAGGATGGTGTTGAAGGTGCAGTCAAGGCCTTCCACAAGCATCTGCCTAAGGGGATAAAACATGGTGGGCATGCAACACCATGGCTCAAAAAGAAGGAGCATAGGCTGCTGAAGAAAATAATATCCTGTGGCTGCAGTGGAGCACCTGTCAAAACTTAGGCCACCCAGTGTGCTAAGGTTATTGATGTATTTTGCCACCGTAACTGTCACTTGTAGTTGCACTTAAGCTAAAGCTTACTCTTGTAGATATTGTTTATGATTATTATCCCTGTAGTTCTGAGGTAGTGGTAGGCTTCTGAACATCAGAGTACACTGCCTAGTGAATGATATGTACCCTTCTCTTTAATCAGATCAATTATACGTGAAGCATTTTCAAGGCTAGAAGATCCCAAGTATTTGTCACTGGCTTTCAGATATTCAACCACTTCTCATGTTGCCATTTGTTGACAGTACCATGTGTACATACATTTCACTGCTGACAGTGAAAAGACATCTGTGATGGGTGCAAAAAACTCAGCGCGGTACAGTGAGACCATTGCTTGGATTACAATTGCTAATGGTTAAGGATATAATCATTGCAGCTTTGCGACTTTGCGAGGCTCCTTCTGGCCGCTCACAAGGCACTGCATCTCTTGCCAGCTAACTGCCACCATTGCTGAACCTGCAGTACAATATCACCACGCGAGTGGGCCGCTTACAATTCAGCAGCAAGTCTTCAGAAAGTTTTCCAAGAAATCTCTGCAAGGTGCTGCCAACTACAGACTTGTGCATCCCTCTGATGACATTAACAGCTTGAGCAGAAAAGAAGCACAGCTCTCACCTGTTATGCTCTTGGCGTACACCACACCCAACTCATTCTTGGCGGTAGAGAGGTAGTACGATCTTGCATCGCCCAGAGATAGCTAGAGACAGAAATTAAAGAACTAACATGTTGAATAAAGGCTGCAGCGACTGGATGTTAAGCACAAGCATCACTTGCCAATGGCAGCCTCCAGGAGGTAGCAGATATTTTCAACGTGAAGAAGCATGTGGACATGACTAACTTCATCAGCTGGAAAAGGATACAACTTCAGCGCGCACGAGGTCCCCAGGACGAAAACAGAGGTAGAGATCCACTTTGTCGATTTCTGTGGCCCTCACATCTTGTTGCCTGCAGCCCCACCATCCACCAGTGATGCACTTCATGTTACTTACCGCATACACACGGAGGAGTCTTCTGCTGGCCCTTTGCAGAGTTGATCTTGCTTACATATGGGACTGGATGAGAGGACCTGATGATGCCGGAGAAGTGCCCACTGGCAGCTTTTTGGCCGACACACAATATATCTACAACAGCCATTCTTGGGTTCACCTTCATGACCTGCTCTGCCCCCCCAACCAATGATGGAGTGTGATTTCCACAGTGATTGGGGCACTGCCAGGCACAACCTTCCTTTCTGCTGCATAAAGGGACGCCCTTTCTTACATAGTTTGCTCAATGAAGTGAACAAGAGACTGATAACTTTATTGAAAACATACATACCTTTGTGGTTCTTACTGACCTGTAAAAGTACCTCTCAAACAGGCAAAGAGATGCGAAAAAGGTCAGAAAAGATTGCCTTACTTTGGCAACAACCGTGGCACCGGCATGAGGAATAGCACTCTGGGGGCGATTTCTCACAACCTCAACCTCCGGCCTCTGCTCCCCCACTCCAAGCAAGGCCAACCTTTCCATGGATGGGGCTTAACACACAAAGGCCCACTACTGTCACATGTAGGCGCATTGCTTTTAGCTTCACTTTGCAGTTTTCTATACATAAGTGCGTTTCCTGCAGCCCCTGTTTCAAAAGTGTGAGATGAGCACACAAACACTGCAAATCGTCTTCTCTACCTTGTCATATGAATCAATTCCTGCACGGAGTTGCTGTAATCCCAGTTTGCTGGAGCAGAGTGAATGACCCCTCACATACGTCCCATCTCCTTCCCGGTAATCTGCAGCCTTTCCTATATAGTCTCCAGGCGTCCTGTACACTTCGCCTTGAGCAGCCATGATATATGGCCTGGAAGACGCGCCTACCAAAAACAAGTTATATAGCTTAACCTTGGACAAAAACACGTGCCGCCAACTTACTAGCCTTACATCATCGCGGAAGTTTTACAGGCCTCTCTGCTCCCTAATGCTCTCCAATTGACACCGCGCTTACACTTCTCTCACCTGGAAAAGTATATCGAACATGTATGGCTTGGTACTGACAGGTCAATCAATCTTACTTTCGTCTCTCGTTTCCGTGAAGAGTAGTAGCATGTTTCCCAGCATCTATGCAGTCTATATTCACGTGATAGAACAGTTCGCCTGCTGATACGCCCAGCAACGAGTTGCCGAGGAAGAATGTCAAATCTATTCCAGGGGTCAAAACGCAGAGGAACGCAGAGAAGGACATCTAGGTGCTCTTTGGATGACTTCGACATTTTGGCACCTTGAGCGCGTCATGAGTTACTAGTGGTGATATTGGACGAACGTGCACCCACACAGGGGTCATTCAGATGTATCAAAGAGTTGTTAAGTGCAGAGCAACTCACTTTAGAGGAGTTCATACCAGAATTTAGTTTCAGTCTATGGCCATGGAGAGTGCAGTATTGCTGGCTGGAAAGAAGAGGCCACGTCTGGCAATTGAAGGAGATGGGGCATCACCCTCAAGTGATTCTTACAGAGGGGCACCAAATCAGCCAGCAGAAGGTTTGTTAAGTATAGAGCCTGCAGCAAAAAGGCCGTTTCATAAACAAGTAGAGCTGTTAAGACGAGAAGTTGGAAGTAGTACCGGGAGAGGTGGAGGAGGGACTCCTAGTAGTCCAGATGTCAGCGGTAGCGAGGGGACAGAAAGCAACAGATGGCGTGGTGGAGAAGACTGCATAGAGGAAGGGCATTCAGAGGAAGGGGTATGGGAGGTTGACGAAGAGGAGGATAGAATACTGCAAGGATCGTGTGTATTGACAGCAGAGGAGGTAATCAGACGCCGGCGAAATCGTATCAAGAGGTAAAGAGGTGGCCTTGGGTCCTTCAGTTGCGTGTGCAAAGTATCAATCAGCCAGATGCTTGCAAAAAAGCTGTCTGGCCATGTCCTTGTTAGTGGGCCGTTCTGACCTCTGAGAATGGTTAAGTCGTCATTATTCGGGCTAAGGGGTTTGTAAGCTTTGAGAGAATAACAGTTGACAATGGATTGAAGAGAAGCATCCATTGGGCTTTCAAGTTTCTCCAGGGCCAGTCTGCTCCCAAAAGACAAGTGCGGCCTAACCTGTCATAGCACGCGATGTGGCAGACGGCTTGCTGTCGTTGGCAAATGACGCTGTGAAGTGATTTATGGTTAAGCTGCCGCCCTGTCCATCCTCAGATGCTTCCTCAGATGTGGTGGGGCTTATAGTAAATTTCTTGTTAGCATGGGCTAGTGGCGTGCTGTAGCAAGTGTGGAATGAATGGCTGACCATGACCAAGATTGGCCTCTCGCCACAGGAACTTTTGGCAAATGTTGCTTTGCGCACATGGCCTCAACACTAAGACTTGCTGCTTCTGATTGTTGGCCTACACAAGTAAGAGCTTGAAAAAGTGTGCTTATCGCCTGAAGGGAGTGGTGTCAAGACTTGGTCAGACTTGCTCGACCAGCATTAAGCTGGTGGTGTGCGTGGGCGTGTGCCGGGGGG
>WELA01003747.1:392044-414904 GCA_009602735.1 Mesotaenium endlicherianum
GGGGGGGGGGGTTTCAGGCTCATGAAGGTGTACCGGGCACAGTACTGGACGCTGCTGGAGGAGATGCGCTCTAAGTACCGCCGCTTCTACTTGCGCAACGGCCGGGGCGGGTGGCGGGAGGGCCCAGAAGGAGATGGCTCCCAGCAGCTTCTGATGCCGCCAGCTGCTGCAGCTGCGGCAGCAGCAGCGACTGCGCTGCCGCTGCGAGGCGCAGCTGCCAGAAGTGAGCCGCATGCGCCAGACAAGCCGGCCAATGTGACGCTGCACTGCGCGGCGCCAGGGCCGTGCCTGGCCAAGCCACTGGCGCTGAGCGTGTTCTGCCTGGCGCACGTCCTTCTGGAGCCGCGCCAGAAGCTCTACAAGCCCTGCATGTTTCCAGCTGCTGCTGCTCGCGGGTGCGTACTGTATGATCCTTGCCTGCCCAGTCTCAGGTGGAGGCCAAGGCATCCCTGCACTAAATACACCTGTGTGCGCACGTCAGCATCCAGGGAGGGCACAATTATGCTTGCAAGTTGAGGAATGAGAAGCACGCCGCTCTTGTCACTTGCTTTGAATGTCGTCGCGGTCACAGGGGATCTAATGATGTCCCCGTCACGATTGCAACAGGGGGGCCGGGGGAGGAGGGGGAGGTGCCAGCGCGACATGTGGCAGGCCCGTGCTGTCTGCGGTGGTGCCGCAGATGTGCCAGGAGCATCAGGAGAAGGCGCAGAAGCAGGCAGCTCGAGCAGCCAAGCGGGCCACCATGGCGCCCCCCCCCCAAGCGGCAGGTGGTCACTCGAAGGCGGCGGCCCCGAAGCTGCACCTGATCATCAGCGAATACGTCAAGGCAATCCAGAGCAAGCGACGGGCTCTTCAAGATGCTGCTGCTGCTGCTGCTTCTGGTGGTGGTGGTGCAGGAGGGAATGCGCTTGTGGATGCAGGCGCTGGCACAGGCGCGGGGCCAGGGGCAGAGGCAGGGGTCGGCAGCACTGTTCTGGCTCCAGCAGCACCTGAGGGCAAGCTGTGGGACGTGTCCGGCCCGTTGGTCCAGCAGCCACAGCAGCCACCCTTACTATAGCTGCGTGCCCCGGCAACAGCATTGGGGAGCTGCAGGCTTAGCCGTCTGCAGTGGCGCCCACCGTTGACTGGTGAGGCATTGGGTTGTACAGAGATTCATCAGTGGATTAAGCATGTCGTTGACGCGGATCTCTCATGCATTTTTCATAAATATATGATAGGCGAAGACTGTGATTTGCTCCGGGTGATCGTTGAGCTATCAAGGGCATGACTCAGTCCCCCTTTGCTGCCTCATCCTGGATGAGTGCCATGAATGTCACCCAGGTTGCCGAAACTTTTTGAGAGGTGATTGCAGCTTCTTGGACAGAGATGTGTGACAAGCGGGGGCGATATTTAACGAGAGGAGTTTATTGGAACTAGCCTTGGCATCCGTAGTCAACGACGGCTTGTACATACTAGGCACATTCATGAGGTGTTTGGAAATAGGTTAAGTTGTATGAGGATTGCTCACTTGCAAGCTTCACCTTATGTGCTGCTCCCCTCGCAATAGATAAAGGGAGGGTTGCCATAGTTCGCATTGAACTATTACAAAAATCATTTCAGTCTTATATTCTTAGCTTAATTGCAATACTCTCCTTATTGAGGCTGCAAATGATGCGCTTACATTGTGTGACACATTGTGGTCAATTTACATGATTTTGATAGAAATGAAAAGGAAACGAAAGGATTACTAGGAATTGAGAGCAATCTATGTTCAATCAGAGAGAGTGTCAAATAGTTGACCATGTTTAGGATGGGGGATGGGTGAATGTGAGCCCTAATGAGCTCTTTTTCTTGTGTCTTCGGTTCCAGGTTCTTCACGCCAGCGTCATATACAAGACTTTCAGAAGGCTGCAACTTGGCAACATCTTGCCACACGATCTTCATACAAACATGAGATGGTATTGTTGTCATGTACATAGCCTGGATGACAACACGAGACCAGATGTATAACCAATTCGTGCAAATTGGACATCGCTACGACAAATGAACCATTTCTTCCAACTTGAACACAATTTTCAACTGATCGCTCAAAACACAAAGCAGTGAGGACAAAGTTTTTTGTCTAGTCTACAAACTTGTTACGTATCTTTTGGTCTTGTCGACGAAGTCGTGTACGTGCTATGCAAAAGAATCAACACAAACCATCAAAATTGTGAATTTGAACTCGTTGTTGCTTGTTGCTCTTTGAAAACTGATTTCCACTGTTGAGAATATCTTGCAACAAATTACCATATTTTTTAAAGATTGACGTGCTAAAGGGTAAGAACTGGCCGGAGAACCAGGAGGCTTATAGACAAACTTCACTAACTTGCAGTTGTGCAATTAGAGATTTTGACTCAAATAGACAATTGAACTACGAAAGAAAAGTACAACTTTGTAAATTTTGTTGCTAGAATTTGTCAAATTCACATTTCCCAAAGAAACTGTATCGGGGAAATAAATCTGTCAACGTGTGCAATTTGTAAATTTGAATTTTGAAAGGAAAACTTGTTGCAAAAAGAACAACACCACGTCAGTGAGAAACTCGGATAATTGGTTTGAATCCACTTCGTGGTATATTTGGAAAAAGTGGATTGTCATAGCGATGTCCAATTTGCATAAATTGGGAGTACATTTGGTGTCGCGTCATCAACAGATGGTTCAAGTGTATGTTGCCCTTCTTTGAACGGATCCTTCTGAAGTTTTATATACAAGCGCACTTAGCATCGATTAATTGGGTAAGTTGTGTCTCACTAATATTCATGCCGTTTTTGTGTCATAGTTGCTCCATTTCAAAACCCAGTATGAAGTATCATATTTCTTGCTCTTTACATATAGGTGAAGCAAGTCATGCCTGCATCATATTTGGTGTTATTTTTGATATACGATCTCTTTCAGTTCAAGATATGTAAGATAACCACCCAAGACTAGCAGTTATGGTCCTGAGCTCTGGCTGAGAAAAATTTAGGCAGGTGGCCGGCTGTTTACCCACACTCACGCACACACGTAATCAAGAAGGGACCCAACAGGGACCCAAGGGTTGACCACCACGAGGTCAATGGTGCACGACCGAGCTGGTCCGATGCAGACAAGCACGACTGGCCAAGACTGGTCATGATATTCAATTCGTACGGCTCGTATTTGGCATTGATGATTGTTCCAGGCGGCCTAACGACACCTTTGGGTTTCTCGAAAGTGTCTCTTAACGGGAGGAAAATGTACCCGACTCGGATGGCATATAAATAGACTACACAATGCGAGAACAACTTCCGGAGTGCTTCGCTCTGTTGAGGACTCACTAGCTTCTTGGGCAAGTTGTTGCTATGCGTTGGTGTCAGAATTCTGTTCTTCTTCGTGTTTGCGCTTGTACTCACTGACATCCCTACAGATGATGAGAGGAATCTGACTGAGGTGAAGATCCCTCTCGAGGAATGACAGGGTCAAAGACAAACACGTACAGTGATGAGGATGAAGAAGATGAAGAGAAAGAAGGAGGAAGGGTCGAGAACCTTGAAGAGAAGGTCTTTTCTTTTTTGGGTATGGAGGTCAATACAGAAGGTCTCAAGAATAAGTCAGGAAATGAATCAGCTGTGGTTGATGATGCTAATACAGGACTTAAGGCTGAAGTGAGGGATGAACAACAGCTGTATGTCCAGGCTGCGATTTCAAACTACGCTGCAGGAAGGACAGCCAATAGGCTGGCTGATGAAGATAACTATGATGAAGATGAGGAAGAAGAGGGTGGAGGTGGTGACATTGTCTCTCAGGAGGTGGCACCTGCCTATCTTGCTTCTGTATCGTCTGACTTGGGCGTCGCGTCAGCTTATGAAGCCCTGCACAGGTCTCTGTCCTCTGGGGAAGCAGTTTATGCTCCTCCAGGAGAGCAGTCTGGTTTTACGGCAGAGCTTGCAAATGCAGGTACACCTGTCCTTGCCTTACTTTGAGCTTCAACTGGACAGGGTAGACAAATGAGGTGATGAGCTGTGTGTTTTTTGTTAACTCGACCCTGTAAGTACTGCTGGTGCTGTCTGAGATAGCCGACATGAATGCCAGGTGGGCAAACTCTGGATGGCTCGGGGCAGAAGCAGACTGCAGATCTCGCATGCGTCTGTGCTTCACCAGGTTCCGAGGGCGTAAAGATGGAACACGAGCAGGAGCAGGAGCAGGAGCAGGAGCAGGAGCAGGAAGAGGAGGTGCTGGAGAAATCCAAGAATGTCGCTGCGCCTCAAGAGGGTGCGGCAGATGCGATGGAGACTGAGGTAGGACCATACGCACGCATGCACTCCTTGCAGCATCTGGGACCAGACTTCCTGGAGTGACTTGCGATCGACGACACTCGTCCCCGTGTGTGTGAGCAGCAGCCAAGCAGGCTGGCTGACGAGGATGAGGAGGAGGAGGAGATGGAGCTGCCGGTGCTGTGCACGGAGGGCGGCAAGGACGTGCTGTGCTTCTCCGACCTCTTTGGGCTGCAGGAGCCCCTGTGGGCCCTCATGATGATGCAGCAGCAGCGCCGCGCAGGGGCCCGCCCACGGGTGCGCCCTCTGCTGCCGCCACCAGGTGGGCTGCGCGGCATGCACCCCCCTCCTCCCTGCCTTCAGCGTGCTCTTCTGCTGCTTGCTGTGTTGGAGGCTGACTGGCGCGTGGTGACGTGGCAGAGATGGCCGACAAGGAGTCCGACGCCACCACTGACGAGGATGAGACGGCACTCAGGACTGCCGGCCGCGGAGGCTTGTTGCTGCCGCCGCCTTCCCTGCCGCGTCTGGAGCTCCATACCCACGGCGATGATAAGGAGAGCAGCGAAGGGTTGGAAAGTGGCGTGGAAGATGCCAGGGCGGATGACGACTCTTTTGCCCAGCAGCAGCAGCAGCAGCAGCAGCAGCAGCAGCAGGCAGAGGGGGGCAGGACGGAGGAGGAGGAGGAGGAGGAGGAGGATACCATGCGAGCGCGGTTGCTGTCCTCTCTGGCCGAGGCCATTCCTGCAGCCCACTTCGGGCCGCTGCACCAGCAGGACTGGGAGGACAGCATCGTGTGGGATGACCCCAGAGGAGGCGCAGGAGGGAGCTCAGAGGCGCCGCCTGCCTCCACCATCTCGGCTCACGGGGCTGCCCGCGCGTTGCTGGGCCGCCCCGTTGTGGTTGAGAAGCTTGGGGGGCAGCAGCGCGCCAGCAGCAGCAGCGGCAGCAGCAGCCGGAGCTTGCGACACCCGCAGATGCTGCGGCTGGAGCACTGGCACATTCCCACCACTGCTGCTGCTGATGCCGGCCCCCCCTTGGCCGGCTCCTCCTCAGCGTCCTCCGCCGCCCACCTTGCCGACGCCCTTGCCAACCGGCTGCTCATCCTGAAGCTGGAAATGCGCGCTCCCACTGCAGATGGGGCTGGGAACGCCAGCGACGACGACTGGATGGAGGGGGAGGGGGCGAGGCCCAAGCCAAGGCCGAGGGTGGTGTATGATATGAACGACGCGCGCCTGGTGTTTGAGGTGCCGCCGGAGCTGAGTCGTGTGCGCCGCCATGCGGCTGCTCTGCTCGTCACGCCCCCCCCCCCACCCCAACCTCCGCCAGCCTCTGCTCCAGCAGCAGCAGCAGCGCCCGGCAGCAACATCTTGCAGGCGCTGCTGAGCTTCTCCAACGACCGCTACTACAACAGCAGCAAGCGCAGCCACAAGGCGTTGAAGAAGCGGCACGCCAGCGGCAACAGCCTGAAGGTGCACCACTCGCTGCCGGCGCTGCGCCTGGAGACCATGAAGCCCCGCCTCAGCAAGTCAGTTTATCTCCCCCCCCCCCGCCGCCCCCCCGGGCAGGTTCCTTCTTTGATATCGTGTGCCATATCCAGGTGGACAGGGGCACCGGCTCGCACTCAGCATGTCCACGCTGTGTGTGTGTATGTGTGTGTGTGTGTGTGTTGGGGGGTGGGCAGCAAGGAGCTGGCAAACTTCCACCGGCCCAGGGCCGTGTGGACGCCGCATCACAACGAGGTGGCGGCCAAGCAGCACGGCAAGCTGGCGCCCTCGGGGCCCATGAAGGTGATCGTGCGCGCCCTGGGCGGCAAGGTGATGAAGCTGCAGGTGGACGCGGGCGACACGCTGCCCGCGCTACGCGCCAAGGCGGCCAAGAAGCTGGACCTCAAGGCGTGGGAGGCCGTGAAGTTTGTGCACGCGGGCAAGGAGATTGTGGACGGCGGGCGCACGCTGGCGCAGCAGCAGGTGCCGCCCAACAGCGTGCTGCACGTGGTGCGCAGCGCGGTGCAGCCGCTGCTGCGCGCACAGCGCGTGCCGGCGGGTGACAACCGGCCCAAGCGGCCGCCGGGCGCATTCAAGAAGAAGTCGGATCTGAGCGCCAAGGACGGGCTGTTTGCGCTGTTCGAGTACTGCGAGCAGCGGCCGCTGCTGCTGAGCAACGTGGGCATGGGTGCGCGGCTGGCAACGTACTACCGCAAGCAGGCCACGGTCGACACGCACGCGGCCGCGGCGCTGCGCGAGGCGCGCGGGCCCTGGGGCGGCATCCCCATGCCGCTGGAGCCGGACGAGGAGTCGCCGTTTGTGGGCGACGTGCGCGCGGGCAGCGCGCAGGCCAGCCTGGAAACCAACCTGTTCCGCGCGCCTGCGTTCCCGCACGCCGTGCCCGCCACCGACTTCCTGCTGGTGCGCTCCGCCAAGGGCAAGCTGAGCGTGCGGCGCCTGGACTGCCTGCACGTGGTGGGGCAGCAGGAGCCGCACGTGGAGGTGCTGAACCCGGCCGCCAAGGCCGTGGCGCTGCTGCAGGGCAACCGGCTGCTGGCGGACGTGTACCGCCAGTTCCGCGCCTACAGCTCCGCCAAGCCGCACTACCTGCCGCGCATCCGCGCCGACGAGCTGGCGCTGCACGCGCCCCCGGGGGGGGGCCCGCAGGCGCAGGCGCAGGCGCTGCACGACGCGTTCATCCGCAAGCGGCTGCGGCACTGCGCGGAGCTGCAGAAGGGCGACGACGCGGGCGAGCTGCTGTGGGTGATGAAGAAGCACTTTCGCGTGCCGCAGGAGGAGGAGCTGCGGCGGCTGGTGACGCCCGAGATGGTGTGTGCGTACGAGAGCATGCAGGCGGCGCAGCTGCACCTCAAGCGCCTCGGCATCCAGCACCTCACCTCGCCCGCAGGCCTCAGCGCCGCCATGACGCAGCTGCCAGACGACGCGCTCAAGCTGGCGGCGTCGGCGCTCATTGAGCGCGAGCTGCAGCTGGCGCCGTGGCACCTGACGGCCAACTTCGTGTCCGCCACCTCGCAGGGCAAGGGCGGGCTGGAGCGCCTGGAGATCGCGGGCGGCGCGGGCGACCCCACGGGCCGCGGGCTGGGCTTCAGCTTCCTGCGCCTGCCGGCCAAGCAGCCGGGCCAGGCGGCGGAGCGGCTGGTGGAGAAGAAGGCGGCGGCGGCGCGCGGCGGCACGTCCGTAACGGGCACAGACGCGGACCTGCGGCGGCTGTCCATGGACGCGGCGCGCGAGGTGCTGCTCAAGTTCAAGGTGGCGCAGGACGTCATTGACAGCATGACGCGCTGGCACCGCATCGCACTTGTGCGCAAGCTGTCCAGCGAGCAGGCGGCGGCCGCGGCCGGTGCCAAGGGCGGCGTGGCGGCGCTCAACAAGTTTGCACGTGGGCAGCGCATGTCCTACTCGCAGCTGCAGCAGCAGGCGCGCGACAAGTGCCAGGACATCTGGGACAAGCAGGTGCTCAGCCTGTCGGGCGAGGCGCCCGCGTCCGCCAGCGAGGACGACGAGGGCGAGGATGACCTGGACTCGTTTGCGGGCGACCTGGAGAACCTGCTGGAGGCGGAGGAGGGCGACGAGGCGGAGGGCAGGCGCGACAGGCGCAAGGGAGGCGCCAGTGGCGGGGGGCTGCGGCGGCGCGCGTGGGAGGTGGCGCAGCGCGAGGACGATGCGGAGGATGAGCAGGCGGAGGCGGAGGCCCTGCGCCGCTTTTTGCACGCCGATGATGACAAGGAGAAGCTGGAGCAGAAGAGCAGCAAGAAGAAGAGTGCCGACAAGGACGGGCCTCCTCCTCCTCCTCTGCTGCCGCCTGCTCCCCTCCCCCAGGCACGTCCCGCTGCTGCTGCTACCGCCACCACTGCTGGGTGGGTGTCCATTTGTGTCCATCTGGAGGGCACAGTTTGAGAGTTGGCGGGGNAAGAAGGTGATGAAGCTGAAGAAGCTGATCCGCACCAAGCGGGAGGACGGGACGTACAGCACGCGCGAGGTGTACATCACCGACCCCAAAGAGGTGTGCCTCCCCCCTGCCCCTGCTAGCGCCTGCTATGCTCCCGTGCTGCTGCTGCTGCTGCGGCGGCGGCGGCACAGAGATGTCCAAATGAAGGTGGTGGGGGGGCTGGGGATGTATGACAGATCGCGGCCTACAGAGCCAAGCAGGCGGTGACGGCGGCATCCAAGGCCTCAGCAGCAGCGGCAGCGCAGCTGCAGCAGCAGCAGCTGGGGGAGGAGGAGCCCCTGGCATCCTCCAAGTCCAAGCTGGGAAAGTCACCAGCCCCCCCTTTCAAGAGGGGCGCTGCGGACGAGAGGGCCAAGCTAGGAGGAGGAGGAGGAGGGAAGCCCAATGCGAGGGGTCCACCTGCAAAGGTGCGCCTCTCTCTCCCTTCCTCCCTCCCTCCCTCTCTCTGTCTTGCCCTGGCACTCTGTGTGCAGCCCCTTCTGGTGCAGGTGCTGGTGCTGAGGCTGGTGGATGGGGGGGGTGGGTTGGTGGGGGTGTATGCAGGTGGGCCTGCAGGGCAAGTACGGCGGCATTAGTGGTAGCAGTAGGGTGGAGAAGAAGACAGCGGGGCGGAACGCGGTGGTGTGCGGGGCGTGCGGGCAGGAGGGGCACATGCGCACCAACAAGCTCAAGTGCCCGCTGTACATGGAGGACGCGGAGGGCAACCAGATCCACCAGGACGGCGCGCTGGCGGAGGGCCTGCTGGAGCGCCAGGGCACCAAAATCCGCATCATCAAAACCAAACTCCCCCAGCTGTCGCCGCCTCCGCTTTTGCCTCCGCCACCGCCGCCAGCTGCCAGCCGACCTCCCAGCACTCCCCCACCTCCCCCACCTCTTCCCAAGGTGAAGATCAAGATGAAGAGTGAGGGTGCCAGTAGCAGCATGTCCACGGGGGGTGGTCAGGTGGGACTCTTCGATGACGATGATGATGGCACACCTGAAGAGGGCCACGATGGGGATGGGGACGGGAATGGTCACGGCGATGGCAGTGGGGATGGGAGAGCCAGAGCTGTGCTGCTCCCCCACGACGAGGAGGAGCCGGAGCAGAGCCTGGCAGCGACAGCAGCGGAGCGGAGGAGCACGCATGAGAAGAAGAAGCACTCCAGGAGCAAGGAGGAGAAGCGCCAGAAGAAGAAGGAGAAGAAGGAGAAGGAGAGGCGAGAGAGGAGGGAGAGGGATGCCCACAAGGAAGAGAGGGAGGAGGAGCAGGGGGCGCAGGGGGATGAGGAGGAGAACAATCCATTGGAGAGTGGTGGGGCTGGGGCTGGTGATGCAGTATCTCGCAGGCCCGCCGTGGCTGCAGAGGGTCAGCCCCATGACAGACAGCCCCACGAGGAGGAGGAGGTGGAGGTGGGGGAGGGAGGTGCCAGAAGGATGCCCCCGGAGAGAATATGCGTGAAGCTGAAGAAGAGAGCCCCGGAGAGCAGCAGTGGGGCTGGGGGCGGCACCACAGTAGCTGAGAGGGGCATGAAGAGGAAGCACATGGAGCCTACAGCAGCAGCAGCAGCAGGAGGAGGAGGAGGAGGAGGAGGAGGGGCAGCAGCAAGAGGACAGGGCAGGAGCAGCGCATCTCCTCATGGCTCTCGTGAGAGAGCAGAGGCAGAGGCAGGGGAGGTGAGCCCTGCAGCGGCAGCTGCTCCTCCTCCTGCGAAGCGAGCGGCGCGGGTGGTGCGGCCCCTGGACGTGATTCTGGAGGACGTGCTGGACAGCCTGCGCGCGCAGCCGGCCGTCTCCTCCATCTTCTTGAAGCCGGTCACAAAGAAGGAGGCGCCCGACTATCGCAAGTATGTGGCAACCCCCATGGACTTGCAGTCCATACATAAGAAGAACCGCAGGGGCGAGTATCGCACGTGCCAGCAGTTCCTGGACGACATCGACCTCATTGTCTCCAACGCCCATCGCTACAATGTGAACAGGAACAACTGGATACCCCCGCTAGCAGACCAGCTGAAGCAGCTCTGCCACCACGAGCTAGCAGTGCTGAAAAGTGAGCTGCGATCCGCTGAGAGGGACAGACCGGCACTGGCACCGGCACCAGCAGTGGGAGGCTACAGGGCGGCATCCCCCGCCACCTCCACCCCTCTGCCCCCTTCATGGAAGCGCAATGTGAGGTGAGGAAGGAGCAAGAGGGATGACATAGTCAGTTCCATGTACTAATGGGCATCTGATGCTGTGGTTTTATGCCGAGGGGCCATTTGTGGCTGTCAATCCACAAACGACGACCCTCATGTCTTGCTCCAAGTATTGGTCAAGGTTTTGAATCGACATGCTGCAAACTTAACCGCCTCCTTCTAGTTGGTAGTGTCTAAACTGATGTTCTTGTCCCCCTCCTTCCCCCCCTCTAGTTTGCAAAGGATAATGAGGTTGTGTATAAAGCCTTCTGGAGATGCTCGATATCAATGTGTGACCATAAATGAGTGGGCCCATTTTGCGAGCACAGAGGGTAGCAGGTCACTTAGTAGTTGTCAGATTGAAGTTGAGACCCGTGGCATATGCTTTGTGGGTATCTTGACCTTCAGACAATGACCATGTATACACAAACTTTGGTGAATCTTTCTTTCACCGACAAACCAATGCGTCACCACTACATGATTGTGTTGCATCTCCACACTATTTCATATACAAGAAGCGTTGTTAGTTGCTTTTCTATAAGATTTTTAAATGTTGTGCTGGTTCTTCTAATGGAATGTTAGAATTACTCATGATTGGTTGTGGTTCTCTCAAATGCACACAGAAGCAAATGACCTTCTTTTGTACTGATGGCAATGGTCGGTCATGTCAACAGTTTGCAGAATTTAACTACGTTCTTCACTTCTTTGTATACAGATTCCACAGATTACTTTGTGTTGTATATTATTTGATGGCTAGATTGAGGGCAAGGTACCCCACAAGGTTCGCAAGCTTACCTCACAATTACCTTCACTTTCCATGTTGCAAGGCCCATACATGACTGCAAATGGGATCATTTGCCAATAGAGCACTCACAGTAAACAGCATGTTTCAAGGGCGTAGCATACACAAACTTTGACAACGTTGCAGCTAGGCATTGACGAATATATTTGTCATTAGAATGTAGGAATCATCTCACCTATCGTTGTCCACAAATGTTTCTGGGTGTCGATCGATCGACAAGACAACATTCTGGTCCATAGAGGTTACGGATGACAAGGAACCCAACTATGGATCAATATCAAATTCCACTTCTCACGGTCAAAATATGCATAAACTCCTCACAGGCACACTACACAGTTAATGGCATGCTTTGAAGACACCCAATCATAATGCTTTGACTCTTATGGGGTACTCAGCAGATGACTCATAGGCTTCGTCCTATATTGATGCAGGTTGAACATTTAGCTTGTGCCATGGAGCATGATGCGCCCAGGAAAAATCTTGTAAATAAGAAAGTACTACCACATACTGTATCAGCCCTTTTTGTTCCTCTACGTGACAGTGGAATGGGCACAAGCTTGTACTAAATACTTCCAATAACTCGCAATTTGTCATCTAGCAGACTCTATCATTCATGACAATACTCAAATTGTTTGGACTGTTAAAAAATTTGCAGATGTATAGAGAAAGAGCTGTTGAAACGTTACCAAGTGCTACCCATACATGCTGAGAATGACAATATCAGGCACCACCTTTGTTCTTAGAAGCGAAAAGGGAGGACAAATGATATCTTCTTCCCGGGCTTTGTGCCTGCCATAAATTCCATAAGCACAACAATCACCTTAGTACATATTTGCAAGACTTGCTCATATCAGAGAAGCTATACAAATAAGGACAATTTTTTTCATCAATTTAGTGGAGCACTTTTTCTTCGAGTCTCAGAGAAGCTGTGACTTGATCCTAATTTCCAGAGTGTAATTATGCAATGCATTTGTACACTTCGTTCAAGATCTGCCAAATGATGTGATCCATATGTGATCCATATGAATGACAACTGCCACTCACTTGCAGGGGCACATGATGCTGCAGCAAAGACATAATCTGGGTTCCTTCCGTCAGCAGCAGAGCATTTAAGTTACGAAAATGACTTACACTCAGAGAAGCACTGATTAATGCACTGATTGAGGACCTTCTGACGATCCTTGGAGTCCAGGTAATACCCACTGATGCTTTGCACCTGGGCCAAGTGACGCGCAATGGCTGCATTGCATGCTGTCTCACACGGCCTTTGGCAGGACCCTTCCCTGCTCTGCGCTTCCCCCTTGGCACAGCAAGGATCACTCAGTGCTGACACCTGCCCAGTGCATGCCTCTTACTCGCAGTTAACGAAGAAGGCCCTTCAGTCTCTCAAATGTGAGCCCTGTCTAACATTTTCCTGAAAGCAATGGAATGTCCTCAGACACCCCCGAATACTGTGCAAGTACTGGGGTTGGGGATAGACAAAAATTGCAGGTCCACCTCAGTCAAGTATGTGACAACCTGTGAAGCAGCAACTGTAAACCAACCCACACTAGGGACAAATCATATTGGGCTTGAATCTGATTGCCATGTAGCTGTACCATCATGCCTGCAGGGAGGGATGCAAGTTCGGGTGTATGCTGGCTAGCATCCACTGCGTTCACACTGCTCTGTCCCATTTCCCAACACAAACCGGCAGCCACAAAGTGTCTCAGGCTTAATGAAGCTTGATCAGGCTTGACGCAGGAACTGCATGGGCACACACTACATGCTCCGGTGACGGGGAGTGTTGCATTACCACACGGAGGCTGTGAAGCCCTTTTTGCGGCTAACCACGTGTTCATCCACTATATTCTCAATCAGGTACTTCTTCCTGCTCCCACTTATCACATTTGTCCAAAGATAGCCAATGATACGGCAAAGTCAGGGCAACAGCTAGTTTGACTTCTTGTCAAATGATGCAGAAGTAGAGAGTACCACGTTGGACATGCAGGTGGTGCCCTGATACGCAGCTTACTTCATCAACAAGCATGATGAAATGGGTTGGTAGACCAAAGTTGTAACGTTGACCTACTCCACTGAGACATATAATGTGAATGGTTCCACGGGATCTTTCTCCTCAGCTCCCCCTCCAAAGATGTTGAAAGCTTGAGCAGGATCTTGCCACAGGCAACAGGCAGCAACTGCAATAAGGCAGCTAACACCAGATACCAGACACATTCTTCTCAATTTTGAGCGCGCCTTGTGCAGTTGTGACGGCTCCACATCTGGTCCAGTGGAAATAACATTTGCAGTGGGCACTTCAGATGCATCTCTAGAACAATTCCGTTGAAATAATTTGTCTTGTATTTGATCTGATACAGGAACGGGGTAGCCTGCACGGCAGCTAGTCCGACTATTGTCGCGGTCATGCCTGATACTTTGCAGACAGTGTAAAACATGTGCTGATGAGGCCGCGTAAATGCCTCTTGTTGTAGGACCATTAGGAGCTCGAGAAATACATGAGCTGGATGAGCAATCCTTGACTTGCTTCTTTTCAGGCATGCGCACATTTATGCGAGAGAATGGCGCAACGTATAGAGAGAAAACCACTGGAATCTTAATGGTTGTTGCCATGCCTACTTAGCTCGATGACCCCCACGACTAGTTGAAGGTTGTTAGACACTTGGGTACTACTTGAGCCGCTGCTTACAATGCTACTTGGCTCGGTTTGAAGCTCGGTAAGAAAACAAGCTGCAGTAAGTAAACACGGGGGCCAACCTGTGGTTTCCCCTCACCTCCGCTCGTCTCCTTTTCGTTTCGCTCTACGATTTGGGTGTTGTTCCACGTATCGGCAGTCCTATAGTAGGAAAGTAAATACTGATCACTATGTGCTGCTACACAACCCGCAACAACATGCTAGTGCCGATTAGTACATGTCAGCGACGGCAGGATGATGTAGGTCGCATGCACGAAAGGAACCAATAAGGTGGAAGCATGTCTTGTACTCTTAGCTATCAGTCCCTGTTTCTACACGTGAGCCCTGCCATAATCAAGATTCCAGTTGACACTCAGACATCGCGGACACGCTTTGCTGCAGTACTTAGGAGGGGCATACCTGAGTCAGGTACTGAAGTTAGCAGCTTAATGGTGCTTTCTCCTTGTACACGGAATATTAAAAGAAAGCGACTCTTCATTACTCAAGCGCTTTCAGGAACTTTCGGGGTACATCAGGACAATAATGCCTACGCAGGCAGTGAAAATGTGGGAGTGCTGCCTGCCCAGGCTGGCGAATTTCCCCCTTTATTGCTTGGGGGATCTTACTTAATAGATCCACCCGTTGTGCTTGCTCCAATGGCAGGTGTCACTAAGTAGGTCCACGTTTTCCCATTCTCTCTGAGTACACGACGTTAAGCTCTTCAACTGAGAAATAAAGGGACTGCGCATGCTGTAGCTAGCATGAGGATGTATGCTTCAAAGCAACCAACACGTTGTTTGTAGAATGATGTCTTTGTGTGGATATTTTGCTGGATGTAAGAAAACCAGCTCTCAGACTGAAGCGTTGAGGATGGCCTGACAGTGCAGTGTATCGGAGAATGTGCCGACAGCAAGGGGCAGGTCTCTGTGTGAGTGAAATGGTCGCTGCTCACCTTCTTGTTAAGGTGCGTACTCCCCTTTTTTCTCGAGCAGACCACTTGCTTACTGCCTCCCAGCTGCTGCATGGTGGTTAAGAAGGGTCCAGGGATGGGTACATATGCATGATATATCCGCATGCCGTGGTTCTTAGAGGTGGGACTGCCACAATAGCGACTGCACCCACGCACTGAAACACGCAGAGATCTTGTTGGGTGCTCAGGGGAGTGAAGCGACGGAGAAGCTGGCCTCCTTTGAGAGCACGGAGAGGCCTCGGTCCATCCAGTTGTATGGGACTGATTGCGCGTCTCTGTCTGAAGCTACTCGCATGCTTGTTGGAGAGGGCCGGTACGCACTGTTTATCCTGTGTCTCTTCTAATTTCCGAATCCGCGATCTTTTGTGCAATGTGCCGCGATGGATTCTGGCTTCTTCATTTGCCATTGTCTGCCTGAGTTGCAGAGTGGAGCACATCGATCTCAATTTTGGATGCCCGGTGCGCAAAGTGGTGACCAAGGGGGGCGGCGCCGCCGTGGCTGCCAATCCAAGCCACTTGGCAGCTCTCGTGCGCGCCGTCGTCTCTGCTGCTGGCCCCCACGTAAGTCAGCGAAGTTCTTTCTTGTTCTTGGAAGGAGCAGCATGGGCATGAAGATGATGATGACGATGACCACTCACACGATGCTCTTGGTGCGTGCAGGTACCGGTGACGGTGAAGATGAGGCTGGGGTTGACAGCTGGCAACCACACATACATGTCAGCAGGTCTGGCTGCCCAGGATGAGGTGCACCCCCTCCCATTTGCCACATGCTCCTCCGTTGGCTCTGGAAAGCAGCAGCACGCAGGTGACACTGGAGGGTGGGGGGGGGATGGTGGCAGGGAGCAGCCTGGGTGGCTCTGCATGCGCGGACGGCAGAGCAGCTGTACGATCCGCCCGCCCACTGGGATGCCATTGCCCGCCTGGCATCCTCTCTCACCATCCCTGTCCTCGGCAATGGAGACGTATGCCTCTTTCTCTCCTTCATGCTCAGCTCAGTCGCTGGCTGCTGACAGGGGATGCCCAGGAGTGACGCCAGGAGCCAAGGGGGGTGGAGAGGGGCATGCAGGTGCTGGAGTGCTGGGATGCGCTGCGCCTCATGCGCCTCACGGGGGCCGCAGGCGTTGTCATTGGCCGCGGCTGCCTTGGTCGGTCAGCACCCTCTCTCTCTCTCTCTCTCTCTCTCTCTCAAACACACACACACACACACACACACACGCGCACACTCACACTCACTCGTTCTTTTTCCTCCCCCTTCTCCCGCTTCTACGACATACATGACACACTTGAGCTGCAAATGTCTCTCACCGCTGTCGCTGCTGCGACTGCTACGGTGCATGCAGGCCGTGGCTCTTCAACGAGCTGGCTCACGTTTTCCGCGGACACCATCCTCCACCTCCACCTCTGCTAGGGCATGTTCTGTTTGTGGCCCTGTGTCATCTCCAGGTCAGTGATGGACTCACATCTCTGTCTGCTTTGGTGCGGTTGTCTAGATGGCACCTGGATCTGCTTAATTGCAACTTGTGTTGCTATTGACGTGTCCCCCTCTATACCCTTCATGCAGGATTTACGTGTTTGGTTAGGAGATGAGAGAGCAGCAGTCTTTCAGATGCGCAAGTAAGCTCCATCCCAGGTTCTCGCCTCTCCGCTAGCTTGTTATCTTGCATTTGTTCCTGTTTGTGATGTTCTAACTCATGTGTTTTGGGGCAGGCTGGTACCATTGTACCTTCTGGGGTTTGCGTCCGCATCAGCTCTGCAGCAACGTCTGATGCAGGTAGGAACGTGCCTCTCATGCGGAAGCTGCCAAACATCCACCCAGTTGATGCTTCGCAATCTTATATCCATTCACGTACACGCATTACTTCTGTCATTCACTTATGAGAAGGATAATGTGCGATGATCGGCAGGCTACAAGTGTAGCAGACTGGGAATCTGCGATGGCCTGCGTGTCATATGATAAATACGAAATTTTCCCTGTTGAAGCACTTCGGGCCCCACGTCTGAAGGGACCCAAGCCTTTGCTCACAACCCCAACCCCGTAAATGATGGAAGAGGAGATGCCTTATTATTGACAAGACCTTATTCTGATGTATCAAGGTTCAAAGATGCTTCCAAGCATTGGGCATCAAATATGGTGTAGTACAAGGACAACTATGCTTCATGCCCTATACAGCAAAGGATATAGCACATGTACCTTCATATTGGACCTACGCACTTCCACCCAATGCGCATACAGAATCCTTTGCAATTCATAAAAACAGTATGGCAACCAGATTGCAGGACCTTAGACTGCCAGATGCACGAAACTTTTGACTCTTATGTTTCAACTTTTTCACATCTTCAAAAATACATCTCTACAATCTAGTGAGAATGAGTCTGTCACACTACCACCCATGTAGACGGCTGCTCCACCATGCACCACAAAAGGGATGCATTGGCTAATGTGTGTCATTTGGAACGGCCTCGATCTCGATCAGGATGAATCACTTCATCAATGCCAGCCTTGATGTCGGAAGCAGCTCGCTGAATGTTTGCCGCGCATCTTGCAGCTATTAGGCCCGCTGATTTTGCAAACCTGCATGCAGGAACAATAATCAGGGTGATAGTAGGCTAAGGCCACCTGCATAGAGCATGGCAATGACAGCCCCATAAAGCCAGAGCACTTTAATCTCGGGACCAATGCCTCTTGTGTAAAATGTACGGATAATGCATGGCCTTGGCAGTACACCACTCCTAGAAGCTAGCTCGACAACACCAGGCCACAAGCCATGACATACACAGCCAGCCTCAAGAGCCACAAAACCAGCAGCAGATTGAAGCCACGTGTGTTACTACTGGTGCCAAATATAACGAGCTCAATCATCCTGTAAGCAACGATATGATCACCAGGAACGCAAACATCAGCCTAGCCAAGAGATGCAGGGAAAAACTCCCCTAAATGTGTAAGTTCCATCGCAAACAAACAATAGTAGAACGTCAGCAAGATGCAAATAACAATCTAGTCTAAGTGTGATGAACGTGGTGGACAAGACACTCATTAGTACAAAGTCAGGATGCACCGCCAATTCTGGAACAAACAAGACCTGGTACGTACTTGGCAACAAACTCATCGCTGGCAAGTCTTCCCAGACCCCCAAGAGGCCGTAGTGGCGAAAAGGAGGGCGGTACTTTTTCTTCTGCTTGTCCTTCAGCACCTGTCACGATGACAAGCTTCGCTGAAGTCAGAAAAAACCTCTCAGAGAAATTGCATAGCATCTACCAAAACAACTAGATCTGACGCCCAAGGAGGCAAGCGGGCAGTCATTCCCCCCAGTAACAGGACTGGGGCTGTTGTGCACATTGCCTACCTCGCGAAGCTTCTTCTCCAGGGGGCTGCGGCCCCCGAGCCCCCTTTCCAATGTCGTTCTCTGACCTACTGGTATTGCCTGCCCCACTTTCCTGGACCTCCTTCAGGCGCCGATCTGCGAGCATCTGCAGCAAGCCGTCCAAAGAATGCTATATCAACACTCCAGTCACGCAGCATCACGCGGCTGTCCATAATACACTTCTAATCTTCTTGAGCAACACATTTGTGACAGAGCCTCCTGCTTACTTCATACTCCGTATAACCCATTTTGAAACTCCGAAAACGATAGCGCAAGCGTCAAGTCATGCACAGGCAGATGAATACGTGGTCTTCAAATCATACCTCTATGCCAACACAAATGGGCAAATCAGAGCTGCTCGTGGGGGTCGTGGACCCATTGTCTAAGTCCCCGTGTGTACTGTCTTTATAAAGGGATAACCCCAGGCACGCATATTTGAAGTCCGAAAGCGCCCTTGCTTGTTCTTTCGATGTACTCCCTGCTTGTTCCGTGGCTTTATCCTTCACTGCAGCCACAGCTTGTATTTGTGGTCATGACAAAGCTGCTGAACAAGCTCTCATTACATTAATGAAACAGAGCCTTTGGCATATACACACATGCAGCAATAGTTTTTAACCTTCCTTACTAGGCTACCCAATTACCTAGAGCTTCTTACTTCAAAAAGGAGATTACAAAACATATTGTGAACTATGTGTTAGTTGCAATAAGGGGACTCTGTAAAACTTCCTACCCTCTGCGTCCAGGTTCTTAAGGCCTACACAAATAGGGTTGCGCTTTCCTTCTTGGAGCCTCCTTGAGAAGTACAGGCAGCCCAAACAAGTTTGACTTAATCCACGCCCACTAGTGCTCGTGTCTCTGTCCTGGCTACTGCCTGGTTGTCCTCTATGCGGTATGTCTTCATGCGCTTCGTTGCTTAAGTCAGTTCTACCACTATAACTAGAAGTTGGAACAGGAGTACTTCGAGTATGGCCGGGATAAGTGTCTGGCATATCTACGTGCACTGATGAACTTGCGTTTGAGATTTTACGTATACGTAGAAACGTCTCTCACAGAAATATATGGCAATTGTCTTGAGAACTGTTTGTACTCCAGTAGAATGATGGTGGAGAGCAGCTCCTAAGCAGAAAGCTGTCGACGTGGCTGACACCTTCCCACCGTTCGACGACGTCTACACCCCTGCTTCTTGTTGAATCGCTGTTTTTAGTGTGGACGTCATGACAGTGAAGACTGTAAAAGACTTGGGCCCGACAAGGGCCGAAGCGCTTAGCGCACAAGCTGGCAAAAGAAGCAATCTCATCCTACGACTTGCACATGCGCGCACACTGAATTGCCGGCCTCGTTTTGACTTTCCAGCAGTTTCAAGCGAATTCTTTCATCCAAGTTTCCCAGTACATCACGTCAAAACACACACGCCTCGTGACTTCTGTCACGACCAGCTCTTCCTCAATTTATCTTCCGCTGTAACCTACTTCCTCCTTGACAGAAGTCGTGAAGACTCTCCGGTTTTGTCATCTTAGAATGTCATGCTTATCAGCCATGTTATATTGGAGGTAGTTTTCCGCAGGTCTGACCATGTCAGGTCGCAGGCAGTCCCCAGACTCTAGCTCTTCCAGGCGGAGGGCTTCTAGTCCTCCAGGTGAACTCACTTGTAGGGACATTGAAAGTATGACTGTCATTTTAGGATGCAGCGGTGTCTAGTATCCTTCGAAGACAGTAACGAAGCTTCTTCAAGTGAATTGGTCTATCATACATTTCTTGAGAATTTGACCATACTGCTCAAGAGAACAGCTGCTAACCTACATGTGCTTGCGCAGAAGAACTCCGGAATTAAGGTGAACAACATATGACGTTCAATTTGACTTGGTGCTTGCAGAGGCCGTCGACATCGGCAAGGTTCTACTTGAGGCCCGCTCGAGGTGGCTGAAGCCGACAGAAGTGTATGATATTCTGTGGAACTTTGTGCAGTACGACTTCAATCTCAACCAGGAGGCTCCTCAGAGACCTCCAAGTAGGACATTCATCCTGAGCTGGCACTGAGTATAAGCTTGAAGAGTCATGAAGTAAATGCTCAGCTTTGTGAATGCTGTTTGAGTATTGGGTTGCAAGTTGAGCAGCACTAGAAGTAAACTATGTTGAATATGTGCAGGTGGTTCGCTCTACTTGTTCGATCGAAAATCAGTTCGCTATTTCCGTAAAGATGGGCACAACTGGCGGAAAAAGAAGGATGGGAGGACTGTACGGGAGGCCCATGAGAGGCTCAAGGTGCGTGAGGTCTTGTCATGTCCTGGACGGCCGTTGGGTGTTCTGGACGGCCGTTGGGTGTTCTGGAAAATGCAGCTTTGTTAATAATTTATGAAGAGGTGCCATATTGTCTACGTATGGGGACTTTAGGGGGGGGTGCAGATGTCAGCTACACATGATGCAGGCAGGCAGAGTGACTGTGGGGTGGGTGGATGGGTATACAGGCGGGAAGCGTGGACATCCTGCACTGTTACTATGCTCACTCCTACGAGGACCCGCACTTCCAGCGCCGATGCTACTGGCTGCTTGAGGGGTAAGGGTGATTTCACACAATCATCAGCATCACTCAGGAGCCGCAGCATGCATCATCAACCCCGTCACTGATATGCACGTGGCGTGGCTGGGCAGGGCCAACGAGAGCATTGTGTTGGTGCACTATCGGGAAGTGCAGCAGGTGCTTACCCTCTCTCCTTGCCTGCCTCCAGCACGCTGCGCCTCTAGACCTCCTCTTGAAGCCAGTCTAGGACGTGTAGCTGCACCTTGCTGGCTGCTGGCTGCCTAAAACACTCATGCGCGTGGTGGTGGTGGGACAGGGCACGGGCAGAGCGCACCATTCGCCACGGAGCAGTGCGCCCGGCTCTCCTCGCAGCTCCAGCCAGCCACTTCTTCAACCCGGAGGAGGAGGAGCAGGAGCATCACTAATTCCATCTACTTCCACGCTGTCCCCAGCCGGAGGTTCAAATGGATGGGGGCGTGCTTCCTTTGGTGGCGCCATGTCGGACAACAGCGATGGCGGCAACGAGGATGCTGCTGTTGATGACTTCTATTCCATGGATATGAAGCCGGCTGTCGGCTCTTCTACTTCCCCTGCTGACTACGCTGACCCGCATGCTGCTATCCTCCTCCTGCAGCAGCAGCAGCAGCTTCCTCCCCTGGGAGGTCCAGGAGGCACTGCCGCAAGCAGTGGCATTAATACCAACAACAGCAGCGGCAGCGGCAGGAGTAGAGGGGATATGGGAGACATGAGCATGTTTTCCGCCAACTCCCAGCTGTGGCCATCTAGCAGCAGTCCTAGGGGTACTGCTGCTGTTGCAGCTCCTGAGCTGGGCGTGGAGCTGGACGAGTTTCCGCCCCTCAAATACGGTGCGACACCTTCTACTCATCACCCAATGAGTGGGAAGCCATGTAGGCGGGCTTTTTGGATCCCGATGAGGTGATGAGGACGAGATTGTGGGGAGACCCCTTCCTGACGCTTGCTGCTGCTGCGCTGCTGCTACACTGCAGGTGCCTTCTCCACCAACAGCAGCACACCCCAGGAGGAGGAGACAGGCATGGGCATGGGCTTGGGCATGGGCATGAGCATGAGCATGGGCATGGGCATGATGGCCAGCGAGTGGAGCACCCCTGAGAACCTCCTGCTGTCTTCAGACCCTCCTCCACCTCCTCCACCACCGTACCCTCTTGCAGCTCAGCAGCGGCCACATCAGCAGCACGAGGAGGATGCCTCTGTGTTCCTGCATGGCCATGCCTATGCCCATGCCCATCATCCCAGCGCGTTCCAACAGGTCAGTCAGTCAGTCAGTCAGTCAGTCAGTCAGAGAAGGTCGGTGCCATGCTCCAGGGGGGGTGGAAAGAGCCTCCATGGGATGGGAAGGGAAGGAATGAGGTGGCCATCATGCACATTCTCGCATGCCTGCCTGGCTGGCTGGCGGGCTGCAGTGGGAGGGGCTGACAGATAGACCTTGCAGCAGTGGCAGTAGCAGGAGGATCTGACGTGGTGTGCGGGTGGGGCTGGGATGAGGAGGAGCAGAGGTGGCATACGCTTCCGGAGACGTCCTTGTCCACACAACACAGCATGGAAACCCACAACACCCAGGTGCGTGCAGCAGCAGGCTCAGGTTCTTTATTACGGGGGCAGCCAAGCCATGTGACTGACCGAGGGCTGCGTGTTGGGGGCGGAGGAGGGCTGCAGTCGGTGGACTACTATCATCAGGGTCAGGGGGGGGGCATGGTGGTGGATCAGGAGGTACTGCCCCCCGCTGCGTCCACCCACTCGCCCCCGCCATCACCTCAGTGGCCGCCACACGTTTCTGCTGCTGCAGAGCCCTACATGTCGCCCCTGCAGCAACAGCAGCAGCAGCCACAGGAGGAGGGGGAGCAGGAGCAGCTGGAAGTGGACGTGGGTGCGGGTGGCCCCCTCCTGGTGGAGCCGCCTCGGCCGCCTTCACCTCCTCCTGCTGCTGCTGCTGGGCCCATATTGGCCAGCCTGGACAGCTATAACAGCTGGGAGGCTTACCCCCCCACCAAGGCGGCGGAGGCGGAGGTCGCCATGGACCTTGGTGCCGCCGCCGCCACTGACAATATCTCCACCCCTACCTTCACCATCTCAGACTTCTGCCCCACCTCATGCACTACATCTGGTGGCGTAAAGGTACCTGTCTCTCTCTCCCCCCC
>WELA01003759.1:380-26287 GCA_009602735.1 Mesotaenium endlicherianum
TGAGACTTACTTTGCAGAATTTGGAGAAGTACAGAAGGACTTATGATTTTCAGAAGTTTCTGCACAGATTTGGAGGAGTGCCTACTCTCTCAGCTCTCAACGACACTCCAGAAATGAGAATGCTCTCAAATTTGGTGACCCGGTAGAGTTCTCCGACGCGGTCCGTCTGGCATTCAAATTTTCAGATTTGGAGCAGTTCTGTGGCCGCTATGAATTTTTGAGTTCGTGGCAGATTTTAAGCCAACTTGTACAATTTTCTTTATCATTAAGGAGTAGGCTAGCCAATAAGGTCACACCACCGTCGACCTTGCCTAGTCTACCTTACATGTGTAGCACCTGACTTGGCGCATTCAAGTAGTCCTCTTCACATGTGTGGCATCTGACTTGAAACTGTTGACTAGTTTGCTCCACATGTGTAAGACCTGACTTGACGCGCCGAGACGTCGCTTTTTCTATCGGGGGGGTGATGTAGTGATTTGAGTTATTATATATTAGTATGCATAATGTTTTCAAATATATTTGGAGTAGTATTGTGTGGAGTCAAGTGTGAATAGGTACTCTAGTAACTTGGTTCATGTCCTTTGAACCTTCCAAGGCATTTTCGAAGTTAGAGGAAAGACCTAGAAGAACTCCATGTGGCAAAAGTCAAATGTGCCATTTTTAGGTCAAAAGGACATGTGTACATTATTCTAGAAAGAGGTGGCAAGTTTTGGGATGTGTTGGGTGCCAACACATCAACATACACCTTCCTAGAAATTACTTATGTAGCAAGTATATAAACGAGAGCTAGAACATAGAATGACATGGGAGAATCACTCTTGTACTTGCCAAAATCCAGAAATATATTAACTTTCAAGAAGCCATCTTTCTTTCAAGAAGCTACCACTTGTGTTCAAAGATCCTTGTCTTGAATAGATAAAGTATTCTGTTTTACTAAGTACTTTATCTATCTGTTTCACTACAGACGCCGAGCCGCAGCAGCAGCAGCGGGACTAGGAGATTGGCCTGCCGCGGGAGCAAAGATGATGACTAGTGTGGAGTGCTGGCTGGCTGGCAGCCTGCATCAAGGGCTTACTTTTAAGAGACTCTCTTAAGTATTGGTCGATTTGAATAATTTGTTTCAATGCACATATCTTGATTATGATAGATAACCTGTATGTGCAATATGGCCTTAAGGTATAAATGCATGCATGTATAGCTGGTTTGCCAGCACGCTTCATATCTAAATACATAAGCTGATATTCTTTCCAGCTTCCATGTCCACAATTGAGGTTGTAAGTTCTGTTGTGTATCATACTTCAATGAGTCAAACGGACTTTCTCTCTTTAACGGAATCAGATGGAAACAAATTTTTATTTTCCAACACGGACCGTGCTTTGATCATTGTGAGCTATCGGCGTTGTATGCAACAAGAGAGAATGACTTGTCATTAGCGTTTCTACCACACTAGAATTTTCCACTAGCTATCTCTTGGAGTCCTTGTACAGTTGACTACATGGACCGCTGCGGGGGATCGATTCCGCGTAACTTGGACGCCGGGAGCTTTCCCGCCGCGCGGCGATTTTACTTTCGCCTACCTCAAAACGAAGGGGGCTGCAGAGTAAAAACTTACTTCTATTTTTCCTTCTCACAAGCGGTGCCTATTTGACCGGCGTTGATTCTTTTTCCCCCCCTCACAAGCGGTGGCCTCCGTGACCGGCGTTGACCCACCCCCCCCCTCTCCCCCCCGGTGGGAAGCCGTAGGGGGGTGGCAGCGGAGCAGTACAACAGCCCGAGAACCCCGGTCTTTGTCCGGCACGAGGGCCTAGGTACCTTTTTTTCCTCGAGGGGCCCGAGAGACCCTGGAGCTGCCAAGTCGTTGTGTCGTCTTCGTCGTCGGACCACCGCAAACCGTTTCGTTGGCATCCATGCAGAAGAGGCTTGGGTGCCGTAAGTCCCAAGGCTGGATGCTACTGTCCGCAGCAAAGCTCAAATGTGTAGACCTTGCATTCTCGCTCCAATCTACGGCTCCCCCCGTCCCACATAGCTGGATTGTGCGTTCTGCATGCACAGCAGAGGGATGGGAAACGGGACTGCCTTCCACATGGGATCCAAATGCAAGGCGCTTAGCCATACAAACTTACAACGCTTACAACACATTAGCACTTGTACTCCCTAGCTGGCTGGCTTAGTTGTGGATGCCCTCTTTTTGTTTTTTTCCTCTTCCTTCTTATCATCCCCATAGCTCCGCTCAGCCCCTCGACAAGTTCTAGGGCAGCGAGCAATCACACAATGTGCACACCCACCAAATGCCCGCGTGCTCGCCCAGTTTGATTCCTACTTGCTGGCTTGTCGTCCACAATGTGGAGCAACAGCTTAAGCGAGGACAAGCAGCGGCAGCAAAAGCACAACGCGAGAGTGTTGGGCATGGCGTGGAAAACTCCTGGTGCCACCCACCCGCCTCCCGCGCTGCTCTGGCAAATCCGGGGCATCGGATGAGATGGACAATAAATGCGGCACTCCCACTAGCTCTTCCTTGCAGACCAATGATGGAGTATGTACGCACACACACGCACCACCGCCAGGCGAGACAGAGCAGCCGCCTTCACTCGTTATCCCTTGCGCTCTTTGCCTAGCAGCTTGCATTGCAGCAGCAGCAACAGCAGAAGCAGTGGCAGCTAGTGCCGAGCCCCTGCCCGCCACCTTGCTCTCACAGCTTCTCCCGATTCCCTCCACTCTCTCTCCTCCCTCCCCTCCTTCCGTCTCGTGCTGCGTCTCAGAGGAGCTGCTGGGCCGGGCCTGGCCAGGGAGCCCCGTCACCTCGCTGCATCAGGTGAGAGCGCACGCCAATCTTCGGGGATGTGCTTCCACCCGCCCATCCTCTTCTCTACTTGCTTCTCTCGTGCCGATCGCGTAAGTTTATCAAAACATAATATGTTCACAAACGTATCATCAAACACACTATCTCTTATTCTATTAATATAACTCAATGTTGCGATTAAGCATTGAATTCCATCAATTTCATTAGCAGAATCACATGTATTAATGACAGTGCCGTGTCTCAGAGGAGCTGCCGGGCCCGGCCAAGCCAGACCCCGTCACCTCGCCGCATCGGGTGAGAGCGTACGCCAATCTTTCGGCATGTGCTCCCACCCGCGCATCCTCTCTTCTGCTTGCTTCTCTCGTGCCGGTTTCCGCAGTGGCAGAACCTAATCAGCTGCAGCTGCTCATCTGACGCGATGTGGCAGGACAAACCTTCGGCGTTTCTCGGGCGGATCTGCCGTCCTGCTGGGCACTCTGCCGTCCCAAAAACATGCCAACGTCGGCTGCTCCCGATTAGCCAAACCTTCTGCTGGGCTGGGTGAGACAGTTGGGCAGGTGAGCCCCGCCCCCCCACTTCCCACTAGTCACCCTCGATCCATCCGCTGGGTCTCCCGCCCCTCCTCCTCTGTAGGTCTGCTGACTTCCTGTCTTGCAGCAGCCCTGCTGCGTAGCTCTCGTGCACCCGGACCCGGCTCGTCGATGAAGGTGGCCCTGACAGGTCGTCGTGATTGCTTCATTCCCGTGCGAGTCGGATGCGTGCTTCCTTCCCCCCCTCCACCCTCCCCCACCATGGGAGCTGCGAGGGCTGGCCTCGTGGCAGGCACACACGGCGCGACGCACTGTCCATCTTCTTCCTCCAGACTCTGACTGCCAGGTGACCTGTCCTGGCACTCTCTTATCTCTTGTCGCGTTAAAATGTGTCCAGGTTGCCAGGGTGTGACGCGGGCATCCTGACACATTTCACAAGTCTGGGCATCGAATGACTCCCGCGGATGTGATCGCCTGTCGGCATCTACGTGTTTCCTATGTACAGTCTGAGCATCTGTGTGCGTCAAACCTTGACTTGCTGGCCTGTTGGCTACTGCCGTGCTGCTACCAGCAGCTCGATGTCTTCATCACTCATGCCCCTGTTTCCCTTTGGATCTCGATCTGAGAAGGCTTGTGATATTCTTTCTGCCACCAACTCCTCAACTCCTTTTTGCTCACCTTCTCTCTCCCCCCTCCCCCCCCCCACCCCCCNTCACACAATGTGCACACTCGCCAAACGCCCGCGTGCTCGCCCAGTTTGATTCCTACTTGCTGGCCTGTCGTCCGCAATGTGGAGCGGCAGCTTAAGCGAGGACAAGCAGCGGCAGCGACAGGACGGCGCGAGTGTGTCGGGCATGGCGCGGAAAACTCCCGGTGCCACCCACCCGCCTCCCGCGCTGCTCTGGCAGATCCGGGGCATCGGATGAGATGGACAATAGATGCGGCACTCCCACTAGCTCTTCCTTGCAAACCGGGGGCAGACAGAGGAGCCGCCTTCACTCGTTTGATTTTTGCCTAGCGGCTTGCATTGCAGCAGCAACAGCAGCAGTGGCAGCCAGTGCCGAGCCCCTGCCCGCCACCTTGCTCTCACAGCCCCTCCCAATTCCCTCCACTCTCTCTCCTCCCTCCCCTCCTTCCCTCTAGTGCTGCGTCTCAGAGGAGCTGCTGGGCCCGGCCAGGCCAGGGAGCCCCGTCGCCTCGCCGCATCAGGTGAGAGCGCACGCCAATCTTCGGGGATGTGCTCCCACCCGCCCATCCTCTCCTCTGCTCGCTTCTCTCGTGCCGGTTTCCGCAGTGGCGGAACCTACTCAGCTGCAGCTGCTCATCTGACGCGATGTGGCAGGACATTCCTCCGGCGTTTCGCGGGCGCATCTGCCGTCCTGCTGGGCTCTCTGCCGTCCGAGAAACATGCCGACGTCGGCTGCTCTCGATTAGCCAAACCTTCTGCAGGGCTGGGTGAGACAGCCGGGCAGGTGAGCCCCGCCGCGTAGCTCTCGTGCACCCGGACCCAGCTCGTCGACAAAGGGGGCCCTGACAGGTCGTCGTGATTGCTTCCTCCCCGTGCAGGTCGCATGCGTGCTTCCTTCCCCCCCTCCACCCTCCCCCACCATGGGAGCTGCGAGGGCTGGCCTCGTGGCAGGCACACACGTCCATCTTCTTCCTCCGAACTCTGACTGCCAGGTGACCCGTCCTGGCACTCTCTTATCTCTTGTCGCGTTAACATGTGTCCAGGTTGCCAGGGTGTGACGCGGGCGTCCTGACACTTTTCACAAGTCTGGGCATGGAGTGAGTCCCGCGGATGGGATCGCCCGTCGGCATCTACGTGTTTTCTATGTACGGTCTGAGCATCTGTGTGCGTCGGACCTTGACTTGCTGGCCTGTTGGCTGCTGCCGTGCTGCTACCAGCAGCTCGATGTCTTCATCTCCCATGCCCCTGTTTCCCTTCGGATCTCGATCTGAGAAGGCTTGTGACGTTCTCTTTTGCCACCAACTCCTCAACTCCCTTTCTCTCGCCTCCTCTCTCCCCCCCCCCTCCCTCCCTCTCCGGTCTCCGCGGCAGTGACGAGCGGACACATCCCCGCCTATTGCTCCGCCCGTCGTGATGCCTCCCCGCAGCCGTCGCAGGGGCGGCCACCACCAGAAGGGGCGGGCCGACGCGGCTGGCCGGGCCCCGCCCCCGGCCATGGCCGCGGAGATCGCAGAGCGGCTAGAGCTCGCGGGCCTCCACCGCCACGTGCACAAGTGTGAGAGGCTCCACCACCTCTTCTCCGCGCTTGCGGTCTTCTTCGCCCGTTCGATCCCGGCCAGCGCCGGCGTCGACTACCCGGAGCGGCTTCACAAGGACACGTACGTCGAGTTCCTGCGCTGGGCATGCGACCCCGAGCGCGGCGCGGGCTACGCCTACAAGACGGTCGGTGAGCTGGACACCTACTTCCGCGCCTGGCTGGGAGAGGGGGCGCAGGGAGAAGACCCCCCCATCCACGGCGGCAACTGGGAGGACTTCGAGGCGCTGGCCCAGGGTGTGCGCATGTTCTGCTCCAGGAAGTTCCCCGGCTCCTTCCCCAGGCGGCGCCGCGGGCTCCTCCAGCGGGACATCCAGCTCATGCTGGCGCTGCTCAACGTGGGCAACCCGTGCGACGTCGTCAACACGTGCATGCTGCTGATGGGGCACAAGGCGGGCGCGCGCGTGCGCGACCTCCTCAAGGCCAAGCTGCGCGACCTGCGCATCTCGTGGCGAGCCGGCGGCGAGGCCGTGCTCGTCGTGTGGACGGTGAGCAGCGACGCTGCCATACCTGCTTACGCTGCTCTTGCTCTAGGTTGCTCCCCGCTGTTGCTCGCCGTTGCCCCTCTGGCCACTGACGCCCTGGCACCTGCATCCGCCGCGCGCGTGTGTGCCGCAAATCCTCCCCAGCAAGAACACGTGGACCAAGGGCAACATGCGCGAGGCGTGCTTTGCTCGCTCGGACGGGGTGTGCCTCGATCGCTGACTCCTGGCCATGCTGGAGGCCCGCGACGTCTTCGCAACCCCGTGGAAGCCGGGGGACCCCCCGCGCAGAGACTTCACCGTCAAGCCCGAGTGCCTCGACGAGACGGTGCTCGTGCGCACGGCCGACCACGCCTACACCAGCGAGGCGGTGAGTCCGCCCGCCCGCCCGTCCGCCTTCCTTTCTGCTTTTGCTGTTTGCTTCTCGGCGAGCTCCGCGCTCACGCACCTAGATCGCCCCCACACTTTCTTGCCTGCATTGGAGCGAGTGGGCCCTCACGAAGGAGATCCAGCTCCTGGCGGCGTTCGCCGGTATCGCCATCGACGGCCTCTCTGGCCAGAGCCTGAGGAAGGGCATGGTGCAGCAGGTACTGCTGTTGTGTTGCAGGACATCTCTGCTGCCCTGCTTGCTCTGCCCTCTTGCAGTCCTTGCTGCAGTTTGCCCCCTCTACCCTGCACTGATGCCCCGTTGTCTGTGCAGGCGCTCATCGACGCCGTCAGGCGCAATGGCCACGTGGACGTCTTCTCCGTCCTCAAGGACGTGGCGCTGAGGGCCGGGTGGCGCCGCCCCGATTCGACGTCCATGTACGAGCACTACCTCGGCTGGGTGGCCGACCTCAAGCGCCCGAGCATGCGCAACTACCTCGGCGGAGAGCTCGCCCACACCCCCCCCTCCCCACCTAAGTACATCCGCCGCACCCGCCGCCTCCACCGCCGTCCTTGCGCTCCTCCCCGCCCTTTCGCCTTGCCTCTGAGCGCGGGCCTCTTGGTTGCCAGCAGTCCTGCAGGGCGGCGACGAGGCCGTGCAGGTTCCCACTCGGCTCCTGCCGGACACGCGCAAGGTGGAGCGCGTCAGAGCTCTGGGCCCGGGCTCGCGCCCGCGGCGGCACGACCCCGCCCTCCGCGGCCGTTACGCGCTGACGCTTGCGCACAACGCGGCGGGGCGGCACGTGACGGTCGTGTTGGACGGCGAGGCGATGCATGCGGCAAAAGCGGCCCGCAATCAGGAGGCCACGCGCCGCCATCAGCCAGGTGGCGCACGAGCTGAAGCCTGCCAAGGCCACCAGCAAGAAGCTAGATTGCACCCGCGAGAGCGTGCGACAAGCCGTGGACAGGGCCCGCGTCCTCGTCGCGCAGAAGTAGTGTGAGCGTGCCCCTCCCCCACTCCTCCCGGTCCTGGTCCGTCCGTTGGGGCGGGCGCCGCGCTTAGCTGTTTCCGTCATATGCTCTTGCAACTGCTGTCTACCCCCCCTGCCGGCCCCCTCCTGACCGTGGACGCTGCGCGCCCTCCCCATGGTGTGCGCGCAGACAATGGCCAGTACCTCCCGCGGGCCGTCGAGGTGCTCAAGGAGCTGCCCGCGGAGCGGCACCTGCTGCAGACCCTGCAGGCTGCACATGCATCAGGGGGCCTTTGATGCGCACATGGAGAAGCACAAGCCAAAGCCCGGCGAGAGGGGCAAGTACAAGGACGACCCTAAGGCGAAGAAGGCCGCCAAGAGGGTGTCCATGCGGTGAGTGCTCAACAGCCGTTTCTTTCCCCGCGCCAGCAACTGCGTGCCGCGCGAGGAGGGCCCTTTGTGCTGAACCCGGCCCGTGCGTGCGTGCGCATCTTTTTGGTCCGTCGGACGCCAGGAACGCGGTGCTGCGGAGGGCCACACGCATTGACGACACGCTGGAGCAGGATCAGAGCGGCGAGGGCCCCGCTGAGGACGTTCCCGCCGTGATGGGGGGCCGCCTGACGACGGACGAGGAGGCCGTCGCTTAGCGCATGGAGGAGGGCCGCGCGAGGAACCGAGGTGAGGCCGACATCCGCCCCCCTCTCATGCCCTTGGTGTCCCCCTCTCTCCCCTACCCCTCGATCGTTTTGCCTGCTACCCCGGCTTTGCCTCATAGTGACCCCTGCCTGTCGGGCGGGCGGTCGAGGGGATGCCGATTGACCTCGCGCGCTTAAGGAAGGGGGGGGGGACGGGGGCTGGGCTTTGCGGGCCGTGCAGCCCAGCGCGAGCTGAGAATGGAGGAGGCGAAGCGCATCATGATGGACTACTCAGAGGGGAGAGAGGACGCCAAGTTGCAGGAGCTGGTCGACGGATGGATTGCCTCGTGCGAGAGCATAAGGGCGGAGCGCGATTGCATTGACGCGCTGCTCAAGGGCGGCAAGGCGCCGCCGGCGGAGGCCGAGAGCGCCAGGGAGCACCGCGAGCAGATCCGCAGGACGTACGTCTTAGCTCCCTTCCCTTTCCGTTCGCCTTTGCCGCGGCTTCCTCTCTGCCGGCAGTCAATTAGCTGCTGGCATTAGCGCACGGGGTCGGTCCCATCATTGGTCCCGACGCGCGCATCGGGTGCGGGCCTGCTTGCAGGCTGTGCACGAAGGAGAAGCAGCTCGTGGCAAGGGCCAAGAAAATGAAGGAGGGCGCCTACACGATGACCGGCGAGCACCTGCGCTGCAAGGACCTTGTTGACAAGCCGGTGCTTGCCAATGATGGGCCTCACGGTAGGTCTCTCCCGCCCCTCGCTCCCCCTGCTCCGCTCCTTCTAGTGAGGCAGCCCTGCCTCGCGTCGGTTTGTGCGTCTGACGGAACCTGCCTGCCTCTTCTTCGCCTTTGGGCCGCGCAGTGTCGGCGGCAGGCTGTGCGGCGGCCGAGCCTCCCCCCTTGGACTGCCCCTGCCGCCGCCGCCGCCGCCACTGCCCAAGCGCAAGGGCGGCAAGCGAGGTGAGCGTGACACGTGCCTCAACCGTATGCTTTTCTGTCTTGTTGCGTCGCTGTCCCTTTTGTTGTGTAATCAGCGCCCCCACACCCTACCCGCCATCTAGTTTCGCAAGATCTCCGCTCCTGGGCACTGGGCGGGAAAGGCTCCTGAAGCCGTGCCCCTCCCCCCCCTCCCTCCCGGGGTGTTGTGCGTGGGCCTGCGTTTGGGGGAGCAGCTGCAATTGGGGAGGGTGATCTGAAGGCGGGCCCCTCGCCCTACAGGAAGAAGAAAAAGGGCAAGGGCAAGAAGAGCAAGAGCTAGAGCAAGGGCAAGGGCAAGAAGAAGAGCAAGGGGAGGAAGGGCATCGGCGGGAGCCGCACTGCCTCGTCCAACTCCAACAGTGAGTAGTACCTCGCACCTCATCCTCCCTTTGTCCCCCCCCCCCTTCGTCGCCCCCCAATAGCACCCTGCCAGGGGTGCCAAGGGCCGCCGCCTGTTTGCCGACGAGCGACCCACGTCGCCGCCGCCTGCCAGCGAGAGCACGGTCACCTGTGCCACGCCTGGCCCGTCCCCCGCTCCCGCCGCGGCCGCTGATCCAGGTGGGAGTTCCCCTCTTGCATGCCTGCTACCTCGCTGTCCCTCTGCTGGCCCCCCTGCCAGCCCTACACTTCTCTGCCTTTGTCGTGCGGCCCCCTCGCTAGCCTTTCGACTCGCGGTCCTTACGCTCTCTCCGCTCGCAACGCAGGCCATCACGTGGAGCGCGGGCAGTCCGCCTCAGCCTCCACTCCCAGCGTCAACGTCTGCTCTGAGATCACGGCAGCAGACCCGACAGAGCCAGCACGCGCTGCGATGCGCGACTGGAAGAAGCAGTTTAACCTGATGCAATCTGCCCAGAAGCTCTCTTGGGACGACACGCCATACCCTGTCGCCAACAGCACCTTCAAGCAGTGCCTCGAGTATGCCACCACGTCGCTGGTGCTGCGCAGAGATCGCCACGCCAAGCAGCTCAAGTCGAAGGTGGCCCTCGACGCCCTAAACAGGCTGCCGGCCAAGCAGCGCAAGGTGGCCGTGCAAGAGTTGCGCACATACACGCTCCTAGTCGCCGAGAAATCCGCGCTGTTGCGGGTCTTGGCTGAAGCGGGGGGGTACGAGCTGTTGAGGGAATTTTGGGCCCTCTGCAAAGAGCAGGGCGAGTTGTNGTCCCCTGCTCCCGCCGCGGCCGCTGATCCAGGTGGGAGTTTCCCTCTTGCATGCCTGCTACCTCGCTGTCCCTCTGCTCGTCCCCTTGCCAGCGCAACATTTCTCTGCCTTTGGCGTGCAGCTCACTAGCTGGACTCTGATCTGCGCTCCTTGCGCTCCGTCCACCTACATGGCTGTCGACCCCGTGGAGCGCGGGCAGCCCGTCCCGGCCTCCACTCTTGGCGTCAACGTCGGCTCTGACATCACGGCAGCAGACCCGACCGAGCCCGCACGCGCCGCGATGCGCGACTGGAAGAAGCAGTTCAACTTGATGCTCTATGCCAAGAAGCTCTCTTGGGACGACACGCTGTACCCTGCCGCCAACAGCTCCCTCAAGCAGTGCCTCGAGTATGCCACCACGTCGCTGGTGCTTCGCAGAGATTGCCACGCCAATCAGCTCAAGTCGGAGGTGGCCCTCGCCGCCCTAAACAGGCTGCCGACCAAGCAGCGCGAGGAGGCCATGCAAGAGTTGCGCACGGACATGGTCCTAGTCGCCGAGAAATTCGCGCTAGTGCGGGCCCTGGCCGAAGCGGATGGGTTTGAGCTCCTGGCAAAATTTTGGGCCCTGCGCAAAGAGCAGGGCGAGTTGTTCGACGAGCAGGCCGCAAGGAGGCTCCTGCCGGTGGTGGGCATACGTGGACGGTGGTGGCATACGTGTCTTACCTGAAGGCGTGGGCGGCCGGTGACGGCTCCCTGGAGGCCGCCCTGCAAGAGAGGAAGCTGGCCATCCACCCCGCCAAGCGGCACTACGTGCTGTTTGCGCGCGTGGACAACGAGGAATTGAACCCCCTTGTTCCGGTGAGGTCGCCCTGCCACTCGTTGACGCTTGTCGCCTTCCCATCCGTGCCGTTGCGTCCAGTTCCCATTTCAGCTTGGTGCTGCGCCTGGGTGGCGTGTGCACGTGGCTTAGCCGCTCCACATCTACGTGTCGAAACCTGCGCCCCCGCTATCGTCCTCGTTCCGCTCTCTGTCGGCCGTCGGCTGCTTGCCGCTCGGCACTGCACCCTCACAGCTAGCATGCCTCTGACTCGTGCCCCTTCCGTGTGTGCGCCCCTTGCGTGTGATTTGGACAGCTCTCTGTGGACCTCGCCCGCTACTACCTGCGAAGCCAGATGGAGTTTGCGGGCATCCCGCCGTGAGTCACAGTCAAGTTCAGTTTGCGCAGCCTGCGGAGCGGCCGCTGCCTCATGCAGGGGTTCCTCTCCGCGGAGGCCCACAACGGCTTGGTGACGGCCGACGCCATCGTACAGGCGTGGTACACGCTGGGCAAGACCGTGGATCTTGCCGGCCTCAAGTCGTACTTGCAGGAGGCCATCTCCATCCGGCGGAACAGCGACGTGGATCTGCCGCTGACGGTCCTGCTGCAGATGCACATCGAGGGCGTCTTCGCGCAGATCACGGCAGATTACCACGAGCAGCAACGCCGGCAGCGGCGAGAGAAGGCCGAGGCCGAGGCCCGGGAGAGGGGGGTGGTTCTGGAGGAGTGGGCGGCTGAGTCCAAGGAGGAGGGAGATGGGGACAAGAAGTGGGAGCGCCCGAGTGTTCACCCAGGCACCGGCGTCTCGATGTGCAGCTACCGCCCCGTGGTCGATCCAGAGTGGAGGGAGCAGCTAACGGCGGAGCAGGCCAAGGTGGACAGGTTGCAACTGAAGGATGACGTCAACAGGCTGGGGCGGAAGCCGTTGGCGCTGAAGAAGAGCTTTCTTGAGGGGGGTGAGGATGCCAAGTACAAGCACCGGCCCGCAGAGACCCTGACGAGAGCGGAGGCGGCCCTCTGCATGAAGCGAGCGCAGGCGTGCCAGGTCCGTAAAGGGGGGGGGGGGGTGGGAGCCAGGCAAGCTGCTGACGATGTCCTGTTGCCTTGGGGCAAGCGGTTCAGAGGTCTTCTGGTAGCTCTTCCTTGTGCAAGGCCTGATGCAATACACTTTTGAGCCTCGTCCATCCGTATTTTGGGTGCATACTTAATCTTTACAACCTCTACCGCTCTCATGCTGAATTGCAATAATAAGCCTATTGCCGCACTCTTCCTCTGGCCCATTTGAGCCTTGCATTCGGCTCTTTGCCCCCTCGTATCGTGGCTACCGGGATGGTGTGGTGGGGACAGGAGTGGTGGTGGGACGTGGTACAGGAGGAGAGGAGGAACCTGGCGAGGCGCGTGAGCGACGTTGCAGGGCTAACATTCTCGCCCGACCTGGCCGCGCGCTGCTGCAGCTTGCGGGTGGAGCTCGAGCGCTTGCAGTCCAGCGCGGAGGCCACCGTGCCAGCGGAGAAGAGGGGGGTGGAGGGGGCAACAGGAGCCGCAGCAAACGTCTCGTGCGTTGCGCCGCAGGTGGATGATGAGGTGGGGGCCAGCAAGGGCCAGCACGCGTCTTGCAGAGAGATGACGGTGACCTCCATCAGAAAAGAGTGAGTATTTATCTCCCTTCTCCCTGTCCGTATGCGTGTCCGCGCGTCTTTGTGCGGCCACTGAGTTCGTTGCATACTGTGCTGTTGGCTGTAGAGTGCGCTCCTCGCGCCGACGTGTGGCGTGGTGTGGTGTGGGGTGGGCGACAGGAACCGCATGATCAAGTGGTCCGCGCGGCAGCGCCTCCTTCATGCCGACCTGCTGGGGCTGGACAGCCGGGGGGCGGGTCAGAACAAGCTCGACCTGTTGGACAACAAGAAGCTTACCGGGGTGACTTTTGCAGCGGCGGGGCTGGAGGAGCGCCGCCCCAAGCTAGCCTCAACCTGCTTGGGTGACTTGCTCGCCAAGGAGGTGCCGCCAAAGAAGGAGGGAGGTGTGGAGGGGCGGATGCCGCAAGGGGGGCAGGCGGGTGCAGCAGGAGCGCAACGTGGGGCCGATTCTGACGAGCCCGAGGAAGAAGGCACCCTCTTGGACGAGCTCGGGGAGGCTCTGGCCATCAAGATGAACGAGGGCAACTCCATCTCCTGGTGGGAGGGGACACTCGAGCAGCGTCTCGGGCGAGGGCACGACGACGTCGACGACGAGGACCACGAGGACGACGACGACGAGGATGTGGTGGAGGTGGTAGCGGAGGGCCTCGAAGACCTCGGTGACCTCGGGGAGACGAGCGTGGGGGACCTGATGAACGAGTTGTTGCTCAGCCGCGTGGACGCCGAGCCGCAGCAGCAGCAGCAAGAGGAGTAGGAGATTGGCTAGGAGCCGGAGTACAGAAAGTGCTGGCAGGCAGGTTGCCTGCGTTGGGGGCTTAGGCCATGGAACTAGCCCTTTTGGGATAGTGTTGCTTTTGAAGAGAGTAACCTGCTATTGCATTGTGTGAGATTTTCCATTGTGCATTTGCTGCATGTGATACACGTTATACACGCTATTAAAGATACTCAGTAGCCTGCAACTTGACTTTGTATTATGATGTGTTTCAATGCGCGATTGCTGCACCTCATAGAAAAACCTTTGAGCGCAATTGGTCGTGTGGGTGCGAGTGCATGCATGTATATGCTGGTCTACTGGAACGCTTCATCTGTAAGATATGTAGGCTCACGTCATTTCCAACTCCAAGTCCATAGTCCTGGTAGCAGGTTTGCGTGTACTACATCGGTCGAATTTTATGCTGTGAGGAAGGCGAAAGTGTGCTCGTCTTTTGTTTTTAAGTGAGAGAATTGAGTAAGACAGCTTGCACATTTTTTTCCTGATTTTGATTTGACCATATTGCCGTGTTCCACCTGGTCATTTTCCTGTGCACGAAGGAGAAGCATCCCTTGTGTGTCAGGGTGCCACCATCTTCGCCCACGCCCAGGCGAGCTGCCAGCAGCGGGCAGGCTATGATATATGATTTGACCATATTGCCGTGTTCCACCTGGTCATTTTTACTCCCGTCCCGGGAAAAACCCCTGCTCTCCTCGACGAAGCGGCAGCGCAAAGTCGTAGATACTCATTTCCTTTCCCCCCTCCCCCCTCCACCGGCTGGTTGACATCCCGCCACGGACTCATTGAATGGCACAATCACCAAGTTCATTTGTTCCCCTGCAGCCCGTATGGGAGCAGCCCATCACTCTCGATCGAGTGGTGCACATAATCCGCTGAATATCCGTCTGTCGCCGTCATCCAGGCAGCTGCACTATCTTGGCCCGACTGATCGACTCCCTCGGCAATTTTTAGGATTCTAGACTAAAGCTGCACGCTATTTCCTTCGCATTGATTGCACTGCATTGCATTGCATTGCATGCTCTCAACGCGTCGCTCCTTGTCTTTTTTTTTTCCCCTCTGCAATCCTCTTTTGCACACGTAGCTAGCTGCTAGCCTCCTGGCGGCACCACAGGCTGCATGCATGCTACTTGCCGTATACTACGTCAAAACCCTCGCTAAGCTAACGAATGCTTAAGATCTAGCGCGGCAGACGGCAAACCCCTTAAAAGCACAGCAACATGAGCACTCACGACAGGACTGCCTGGCTGCCTGCCACCGCTAGATTGTCCTTCAAAAACTCCATTGTCGCAGATTTCTCCTCATCTATCAAGCTTAAGCTCTCCTCTGAGGCGTGCACGCGTCCCTCCTCCACTCGGAACTTGCCGTGCCAGTCTGTCTCAGACAAAAGGATGATCATGTCTCACAGATCGGCGGCAGCTATCGGCAAGGCCTACCCATGCAGCCAGCTACCTCTGCCGTGCTCTGTGAGATGGCGGCGTTCAGCTCCGGGCTCTGTGCGATGGCGGCAGCCGCCTGTGGTAGTTGGCTGCTGCTGCTTCTGCTGCTGCCGCCAAGAGAGAGAACAAGAGCGCATGTATAAAAGGTTTCACAGAGGCAGATTGGCCCTCCCAATTCATTTCTCACTCCCAAGCAGCAGCAATAGCGGCAGGAAGAGCAACAGTACAGCAAAAGAGGTACACTCTTTAGCATTACCACCTGCCACGCACGCACCCCGCAGAGCAGAGCAGGTCACCGCCACTCTTCGAGGTCCTGCTCTCCCACCCAAGCATGTGCGGGCTGGCTGCAGCAGCTCTGCAGGCCTGCAGCGTCCCTCCTCGATCACGCCAGCACCTGCATGCCCTCTCTGATTTTCTTTCTACTGTATGTCAAGCCGTGCGGGGGTGTGCTCTTCCATTAGACAGGAGGCCTCCGTGACGCTCCTTGCTTCTTGTTGGGAGGTATGCCGATCCCCGCCACCCCGCCCTGCTCTGTTATGCCTCCTTTGACCATTCTCCCCATGCAATGCCTGCTGCATTGTGTCTCCGTGTCACTATGCGTGCGGCAACGGCACAGTCGCAGATCCTTACGGCCGCCGCTCCTCCGATGTGTGACAGACCTCTTGTGATCGTCTTGTGGAGCGAGCTGCTCTATCCCGAATCATCACTCTTGAAAAGAGCGCGGACTCCCGCCCCTGTGCGAGCGTTGCAGGTGAGAACCCGCCTCTCTAAACTACACTGCTCCTCCTCCTTCCTCCAGCCTTTGCGCTGTGGCTATTCGCCGGGAACTGAAGCTGACCGCGTTGTACTGAGCCAGGCAGGAGTGCTCTGCAGGCACGATCAAGGCCCTGCCCGCCCTCCTCTTTGTCCTCTAGCTCTCACTCTTGACTGGTCACGTCGCGGTGAGCCCTCCCCTCTTCCTCTCTCCCTCTTACCCATCCCTCTCTCCCACTCTCTGAGACGTGTCGACGAGCGCGAATTATCCTCTGGCTGCTGGGAGGGCATGTTTTGCACGCAGGCAGCAGTAGCTTGCGACTTGTGCCGGTTCTGCAAGGTGCTCGCTAGATGATGCACGTTGGGTTGCGCGGCGTGCATGCTGATCACGAGGCTGCCCTGCCTTTGTGATGTGTGTCAGGGTGCCACCATATTTGCCCGCGCCCAGGCCGCAGCCAGCAGCGGGCAGGCCAGCGTGCGCCCCCTGCTCGTCTCCAAGTATGCCGACGTTGGCTGCCCCGGATTAGGCCAGCCTGCTGGTGGGGGCTACGACACGCTGCTGGACGGGTGAGCTCTTTGTCCCTCCTCTTGTCTTTGTTGTTGCTGCTTCTAAGCCGCCTGTGAGGGCACGTGCACGCACACCGGGTAGTGTGATCCTGTCTCTGTCACCAACTCACTCTTCCTCTCTCTCTCACCCTCTCTCTCTCTCCCCCTCCCCCCCCCCTTCCTCTCTCCGCAGCAGTGGCCGTCCCTTCCCCGACTCTTGCTCTGTGCGCCGCGATGGCCGACCCCTCGCCCCCCGCCTCTGCCGCGCCCCCCCCCAAAGCCCCGTCGCAGCCGTCGCAGGGGCAGCCACCACCAGAAGAAGCGGGCCGACGCGGGCGGCAAGGCCCCGCCCCCGGCCATGGCCGCGGAGATCGCAGAGCGGCTGGAGCTCGCGGGCCTCCACCGCCACGTGCACAAGTGTAAGAGGCTGCACCACCTCTTTTGCGCGCTCGCGGTCTTCTTCGCCCGCTCGCTCTCGGCCGGCGCCGGCGTCGAGTACCCCAAGCGGCTCCACAAGGACACGTATGCCGAGTTCCTGCGCTGGGCGTGCGACCCCGAGCGCGGCGCGGGCTACTCCTACAAGACGGTCGGTGAGCTGGACACCTACTTCCGCGCCTGGCTGGGAGAGGGGGCGCGGGGGGAAGGCCCCCCCGTCAACGGCGGCGACTGGGGGGACTTCGTGGCGCTGGCCCAGGGGGTGCGCATGTTCTGCTCCAGGAAATTCCCCGGCTCCTTCCCCACGCGGCGCCGCTCGACGTGGGCATTTCGCGCAACGTCGTCAACGCGTGCATGCTGCTGATGGGGCAAGAGGCGGGCGCGCGCGTGCGTGACCTCCTCAAGGCCAAGCTGCGCGACCTGCGCATCTCGCGGCTTGCTCGCGGCGAGGCCGTGCTCGTCGTGTGGACGGTGAGCAGCCACAATGCCAAACCTGCTGACGCTACTCCTGCTTCTCGCTAAAGCTGGGTGTTGCCCCTCTGGCCACTGACGCCCTGGCACTTGCATCCGCCGCGTGCGTGTGCCCCGCAGTTCCTCCTCAACAAGAACACGTGGACCGAGGGCAACAAGCGCGAGGCGTGCTTCGCCCGCTTGGACGGGCTGTGCCTCGACCGCTGGCTCCTGGCCATCCTGGAGGCCCGCGGCGTCTTCGCGACCCCGTGGAAGCCCGGGGACCCCTCGCGCAGGGACTTCACCGTCCGGCCCGAGTGCCTGGACGACGCGGTGCTCGCGCGCACGGCCGACCACGCCTACACCAGCGAGGCGGTGAGTCCGCCCGCCCACCCTTCTGCCTTCCTTTCTGCTTCCGCTATTTGCTTCTCGGCGAGCTCCGCGCTCAAGCACCTAGACCGCCCCCGCACTTTCTTGCCTGGAGTGGAGCAAGTGGGCCCTCACGAGGGAGATCCAGCTCATGGCGGCGTACGCCGTCATCGCCATCGACGGCCTCTCCGGCCAGAGCCGGGAAAGGGCATGCTCCAGCAGTTGCTGGTGTTGTGGGCTTTCTCGGCCCCCTTGCACTCCTCGCTGCAGCCCGCTCCCTCCCCCCTCCGCTGACGGCCCTTGGTGCGTGCAGGCGCTCATTGACGTCGTCATGCGCAATGGCCACGCGGACGTCTTCTCCGTCCTCCAGGACGTGGCGTTAAGGGCCTGGTGGCGCAGCCTCGACTCGACGTCCATGTACAAGCACTACCTCGGCTGGGTGGCGGACCTCATGCGCCTGAGCATGCACGACTACCTCGGAGGTGAGCTCTCCCCCACCCCCCCTCTCCACCTAAGTACATCCGCCGCACCCGCCCCCCCCACCGCCGTCCTTGCGCTCCTCCTCGCCCTCTCGCCTCGCCTCTGAGTGCGTGCCAATTGGTTGCCTGCAGGCCTGGAGGGCATCGACGAGGCCGTGCAGGTCCCCGCCGTGCTCCTGCCAGACCCGTGCGAGGTGGAGCGCGTCAAGGCTCTGGGCCCGCGCCCGCGGCGGCACGACCCCGCCCTCCGCGGCCGTTACGCGCTGGCGCTCGCGCACAATGCGGCGGGGCGGCACGTGACGGCTGTGTTGGACGGCGAGGCGGTGTGTGCGGCGAAAGCAGCCCGCAACCGGGAGGCGGTGGCGCACAAGCGGCCGGGCGCCGCCGTCAGCCAAGTGGCGCACGAGCCGAAGCCCGCCAAGGCCACCAGCAAGAAGCTGGATCGCACCCGCGAGAGCGTGCGTCAGGCCGTGGACAGGGCCCGCGTCCTCGTCGCGCAGAAGAAGTGTGAGCGCGCCCCTCCCCCACCCCTCCCGGTCCTGGTCCGTCCGTCGGGGCGTGCGCCGCGCTGCTGCTGTTGCCGTCGTCTGCTCTTGCAGCTGCTGTCTTCCTTCGCCCCCTGCCGGCCCCCTCCCAACCGTGGACGCTGCGCGCCCTCCCCGTGGTGTGCGCGCAGACAACGGCCAGTACCTCCCCCGGGCCGTCGCGGTGCTCAAGGAGCTGCCAGCGGAGCGGCACCTGCTGCAGACCCTGCACAGGCATCAGGAGGCCTTTGACGCGCACATGGAGAAGCACAAGCCAAAGCTCGGCGAGAGGGGCAAGTACAAGGACGACCCCAAGGCAAAGAAGGCCGCCAAGAGGGTGTCCACGCGGTGAGTGCTCAACAGCCGTTTCTTTCCCCGTGCCAGCAACGGCGTTCCGCGCGAGGAGGAGGGTCCTTTGTGCTGAACCCGGCCCGTGCGTGCGTGCGCGTCTTTCCAGTTTGTCCGCCGCCAGGAACACGGTGCTGCGGAGGGCCACGCGCTTCGACGACATGGTGGAGCAGGAGCAGGGCGGCAAGGGCGTCGCCAAGGACGTTCCCGCTGTCGGGGGGGTGGGCTGACGACGGTCGGGGAGGACGTCGCCCAGTGGATGGAGGAGGGCCGTTCGAGGAACACAGGAATGGTTAGCCTCCCCCCCCCTCCCCCTCACGCCCCTGGTGTCCCCCTCTCTACCCGCCCCTCGATCGTTTTGCCTGCTACCCCGGCTCTGCCTGACAGTGACCCCTCCCTGTCGGGCGGGCGGTTGGAGGGATGGCGATTGACCTGGCGCGCTTGAGGGATGGGGGGGGGACGGGGGCTGGGCTTCGCGGGCCGTGCAGCCCAGCGCGAGCTGAGCATGGAGGAGGCAAAGCGCATCATGCTGGACTATGCAGAGGGGAGAGAGGACGCCAAGCTGCAGGAGCTGGTCGAAGGCTGGATCGCAACGTGCGAGAGCATGAGCGCGGAGCGCAATCGCATCAACGCGCTGCTTAAGGGCGGCAAGGCGCCGCCGGCGGAGGCCGAGAGCGCCAGGGAGCGCCGCGAGCAGATCCGCGGGACGTACTTCTCAGCTCCCTTCCCTTTCCGCTCGCCTCTGCCGCGGCTTCTTCCTCTGTGCTGGCAGCCAATTAGTTGCTGGCATTAGCGCACGGGGTCCGTCTCATTCTCGGTTCCCGACGCGCGCATCGGGTGTCTGCTTGCAGGCTGTGCACGAAGGAGAAGCAGCTCGTGGCGAGGGCCAAGAAAATGAGGGAGGGCGCCTACACGATGACCGGCGAGCACCTGCGCCGCAAGGACCCCGCCGACGAGCCGGCGTCTGCCAACGTCCAACCAGCGCGCGGAGATGCCGGTGATGGGCCTCAGGGTAGGTCCCCGGCCCTTTCCCCCTCTTTCCCTCACGCCTCACTCTCCTTTAAAGGCAGCCCTCTCTGCTTCAATTCGTGTGACTCATAAAACCTGCCTGCCTCTTTGTGCTGTGGTGACGCCGGGTTGTGCGGCAGCCAAGACTCCTACCGTGGATTGCGCCTCGCCGCCACCGCCCAAGCGTGAGGGCGGCAAGCGAGGTAAGACGCGCCACATACAGCAGCTGTGTGCGTTTCTCTCGTCGCCTTTCTATTTTTTCTGTATAACCTGCCACTCATCCACCATCTGGTGTCGCAATGTCTGGGCACTGGCCGGGAGACCCTCCTGAAGTAGCGCCGGGCCCCCCCTCTCTCCGGGGTTGTGTGCATGGGCCTGCGTGTGGGGAGCAGCTGTAGCTGGGGAGGGTGATTTGAAGGCGGGCCCCTCGCCCCACAAGATGAAGAAGAAGGGCAAGGGCAAGAAGAGCAAGAGCTGGAGCAAGGGCAAGGGCAAGAAGAAGAGCAAGGGGAGGAAGGGCATGGGCTGGAGCCGCACCGCCTTGTCCAACTCCAACAGTGAGTAGTACCCCGCACCTCATCCCCCCTCTGCCCCCCCTCCCCTCCCTCTCCTAACGTTGCAGGCCTTTATTGCAAGTTATCTCGTCGCCACTTGCGCGCTCCGCGATGCTCCGCCGTCTCCCACCTGACACTATCGGATCAAATGTGGGTTGGGCATTGTACAGGCACTCCCAGCTCCCCGGCCCCCAGCTCCGACGCAACATCGGCAACGGCGTCGACGCCCTCGCCGACCGGCGGCGGCTCAAACGTGGCAGCCCATCAGTCCCCGCCGCTGACACGCCAACGACCCACGTCGCCGCCGCCTGCCAGCGAGAGCACGGTCACCTGTGCCACGCCTGGCCCGTCCCCCGCTCCCGACGCGGCCGCTGATCCAGGTAGGAGTTCCCCTCTTGCATGCCTGATAACTCGCTGTCCCTCTGCTGGCCCCCCTGCCAGCGCTACACTTCTCTGCCTTTGTCGTGCGGCCCCCTTGCTGGCCTTTTGACTCGCGGCCCTCACGCTCTCTCCGCTGGCAACGCAGGCCATCACGTGGAGCGCGGGCAGCCCGCCCCGGGCTCCGCTCCGGGCGTCAACTTCGGCTCTGAGATCACGGCAGCAGACCCGACCGAGCCAGCACGCGCCGCGATGCGCGACTGGAAAAAGCAATTCAACCTGATGCTCTCTGCCCAGAAGCTCTCCTGGGACGACACGCCGTACCCCGCCGCCAACAGCACCTTCAAGCAGTGCCTCGAGTACGCCACCACGTCGCTGGTGTTGCGCAGAGATCGCCACGCCAAGCAGCTCAAGTCGGAGGTGACCCTCGCCGCCCTGAACAGGCTGCCGGCCAAGCAACGCGAGGAGGCTGTGCAAGAGTTGCGCACGGACACGCTCCTAGTTGCCGAGAAATCCGCGCTGTTGCGGGTCCTGGCCAAAGCAGGGCGCTTCGAGCTGCTGAGGGAATTCTGGGCCCTGTGCAAAGAGCAGGGCGAGTTGTCCGACGTGCAGGTCGCGAGGGGGCTCCTGCCAGTGGAGCACGAGACGTTCAAGCTTTACATGGGCTGGCTGCGGGACGAGATGGGCAAGGGGTACACGTGGTTGTACACACTGAAGCTCTTGTACCAGACGCTGGCCTACCTGTTCAGGGGCGAGAGATCGAAGCTGAGAAAGTACGTGGAGGGGACCGTGGAAGGGTTCAAGGCAATGTTCAAGAAGCAGCTCGACTTCATCATGCAGTACGTGTTCGCTCCTAGTAATGTCTTCAACTGCACTTAATGTTGAGCGTTTGTAAGCCCCGTTGGGTCGCCTTGCTCACATTAATTCTCTGCGGCTGGGGCTGCCAACCTGCCTGCCTTGCCTTGAGGAAGGGTCCAGGGAGTACGGCACGGAGCGGCCCGAGCGCAAGCTGGCCATGACCATGGACGTGTATACAATGGTCCTCAACAGCATGGACTTGCGGCTGCTCCGCGGACTGGTGGTCAAGCTGCTGCTCAAGGTGTCGGTCTGTGCCGCTCTGCGGCCCAACTCCGTGGAGCTCCAGGTCCTTGGGGACCTCGAGTTCAAGCTGTACGTGGACTGCGACGGAGGGCTGCACATCGACGTCATCCTGTCGCTGACGGACAGCAAGTCTTTTGGATACGAGAGCGTGCATGCATCGGACCGAAGGAGGGTGCGCATCGAGGAGTTTCTCGGACTGAGACAGTACGTGGATACATCACCCCAACACCCGTGATTGCAACTTTATTTGGTGTGGAGGGGGGAGGGGGGGTAAGGAGGGACGGGGCAGGAAGAATGGAACACGAGAGGGACGGCCAGAGTGTGCACTTTGCCAGCACCCCTTGCTTGCACTTCTGTCGGGGCGGTCTGGCTATAGGCCGCTCCCTGCCTGCATTCCTGCATCTCCGTCGGGGCGGGCTGTTTGCAGCCTCGCCCCTTGCTTGCACACGTCGGGGCGGGCCCTTGCTTGCATATTTGTGGGGGCGGGCTGTCTGCAGCCTGCCCCCTTCTTGCACACGTCGGGGTGGGCCCTCGCTTGCAGTTCTGTCGAGGCACTCTGGTTGTAGCCCGCTTCGTGCCTGCATTCCTGCATTTCCGTCGGTGCGGGCTGTCGGCAGCCTGCCCCCTTGCTTGATTATGCCGGGGCGGGCCCTTGCTTGCATTTCTGTTGGGGCCGTTTCGCTGTAGCCTGCCCCCTTCTTGCACACGTCGGGGCGAGCCCTTGCTGTCGGGGTGAACTGGCTGCAGCCTCCCCCCTTCTTGCACACACCGGGGCGGGCCCTTCCCTTGCTTGCATTTATGTCGGGGCACTCTGGTTGTAGCCCGCTGCCTGCCCGCATTCCTGCATTTTGTGTCGGGGCGGGTTATCTGAAGCCTGCCCCCTTCCATGCACACGTTGGGGCTGACGGCTTAGACACTACCCCGCATCTTGCTGCGCGTGTGCACGACTGCAGGTACTGCCCGGTGTGGACGGTGGTGGCATATGTGTCTTACCTGAAGGCGTGGCCGGCCGGTGACGGCTCCCTAGAGGCCGCCCTGCAAGAGAGGAAGCTGGCCATCCACCCCGCCAAGCGGCACTACGTGCTGTTTGCGCGCGTGGACAACGAGGAATTGAACCTCCTTGTTCCGGTGAGGCCGGCCTGCCATTCCTTGACGCTTGTCACCTTCCCAGCCGTGCCGTTGCGTCCAGTTCCCATTTCAGCTTGGTGCTGCGCCTGGGTTGCGTGTGCACGTGGCTAAGCCGCCTGACATCTACGTGCCGACTCCTGTGCCCCCGCTATTGTACTCGCTGGCCGCTCTGCACTGCACCCCCACAGCTGGCATGCCCCGGACTCGTGCCCCTTGCGTGTGTGCGCCCCTTGCGTGTGATTTGGGCAGCTCTGTGTGGACCTCGCCCGCTACTACCTGTGAAGCCAGATGGAGTTTGCGGGCATCCCGCCGTGGATCGCTGTCAAGTACAGTCTGTACAGCCTCCGGAGCGGCCGCTGCCTCATGCAGGGGTTCCTCTCCGCGGAGGCCCATAACGGCTTGGTGATGGCCGACGCCATCGTGCGGGCGTGCCACACGCTGGGCAAGACCGTGAACGCCGCCGGCCTGAAGCCGTACTTGCAGGAGACCATCTCGATCCGGCGGAACAGCGACGTGGATGTGTCGCTGATGGTCCTCCCGCAGATGCACACCGAGGGCGTCTTCGCGCAGATCACGGCAAATCACCACGAGCAGCAGCGCCGGCAGCGGCGGGAGAAGGTCGAGGCCAAGGCCCGGGAGATGGGGGTGGACCTGGAGGAGTGGGCGGCTGAGTTCGAGGAGGGCAGGGAGGAGGATGAGAAGTGGGAGCGCCCGCACGTTCACCCAGGCACGGGCCCCTCGAGGCGCGGCACCCGCCCCGTGGTCGATCCGGAGTCGAGGGAGCAGCTGGCGGTCGAGCAGGCCAAGGTGGACAGGCTGCAATTGAGGGATGACGTCGACAGGCTGGGGGGGAAGCTGCAGGCGCTGAAGAAGAGCTTTCTTGAGGGGGGTGAGGGTACCGAGTACATGCACCGGCCTGCGGGGGCCTAGACGAAAGCGAGGGCGGCCCTCTGCAAGAAGCGAGCGCGGGCATGCCAGGTGCGTGGGGGAGTGTGGGAGCCATGCAGGCTGCCGATGCTGAGCTGTTGAATTGTGGCGAGCGGTTTTGCGGTCCTCTGCTAGCTATTCGTGTGTAAGGAAGCATAGTTTACCTTGGCAGCCTGCACCGCTCTTGTTCTTGCCAATTCCAGTTCTGACCTCTTTGTCACAGTTTCCTCCGGCCCATTTGAGCGTTGGATCCGCCTCTTCCCCGCCTCGTATCGTGGCTGACGGGGTGGGGTGGTGGGGACGGGAGCGGGGGTGGGATATGGTGCAGGAGGAGAGGAGGAACCTCGCGGGGCGCGTGAGCGACGTTGCATCGCTGGCATTCTCGCCCGACCTGGCAGCTCGCTGCAGCAGCTTGCAGGCGGAGCTCGAGCACATCCAATCCGGCGCTGACACCATTTTGCCAACGGAGAAGAGGGGGGGGGTGGAGGGGGGAGAAGCCTGTTCCGCAGCAGGCACATCGGGCGTTGCGTCGCAGGTGGATGATGAGGTGGGGTCCAGCAAGGGCAAGCACGCGTCTGGCAGGAGGAAGGGGGTGGCCTCCATCCAAAAAGAGTGAGTTATTTTGCTCTCTCTCCCTCTCTCTGCGTGTCTTTGTGCGGCCACTTAGCTCGTCGCAAGCTGGGCTGTTCACCGTCGGTTGCACTCCTTGCTGTGATTCGAGGACTGGTGTGGTGCGCTGTGGGCGTCAGGATCCGCATGATCAAGTGGTCCGCGCGGCAGCGCCTCCTCCAGGCCGACCTGCTGGGGCTGGACACCCGGGGGGCTGGCGAGAACAAGCTCGACTTGTTCGACTACAGGAGGCTTGCAGGATCAGGTTTTGCAGCGGCGGGGCTGGAGGAGCGCCGCCCGAAGCCAGCCTCGACCTCCTTGGGGTGACTTGCTCGCCAAGGAGGTGCCGCCAAGGTAGGAAGGCGGTGTGGAGGGGCGGATGCCGCAGGGGGGGCAGGGGGGTGCTGGAGGCGGGGATTGTGGGGTAGGTGCTGACGAGCCCGAGGAAGAAGGCACCCTCCTTGACGAGCTCGGGGAGGCTCTGGCCATCGAGATGAACAAGGACGATTCCATGTCGTGGTGGGAGGGCACCCTCAAGCAGCATCTAGGGCGAGGGCACGACGGCAGGGATCATGAGGACGAGGATGACGCGGATGTCGTGGAGGTGGTAGAGGAGGGCCTGGAAGACCTCGGCGACCTCAAGGAGACAAGCGCGGGGGACTTGATGAACAAGTTGCTCCTCAGCCGCATGGACGCCGATCCGCAGCAGCAGCTGTAGGGGTAGGAGATTGGCCACCCGCGGGAGCGAAGATGATAACTAGTGTGGTGTGCTGGCTGGCAGGCAGCCTGCATCAGGAGCTTACTTCTAAGAGACTCTCTTAACTATTATTTGATTTGAATAATTCGTTTCAATGCACATATCCTGATTATGATAGATTTGTATGTGCAATATGGCCTTAAGGTATATATGCATGCATGTATAGCTGGTTTGCCAGCACGTTTCATATCCAGATAGATAAGCTGATATTTTTTCCAGCTTCCATGTCCACAATCGAGGTTGTAAGTTCTGTTGTGTATCATACTTCAATGAGTCAAAGGGACTTTCTCTCTTCAATGGAATCAGATGGAAACAAATCTTTAGTTTCCAAAACGGACTGTGCTTTGATCATTGTGAGCTATCAACGTTGTATGCAATAAGAGAGAATAACTTGTCATCAGCGTTTCTACCACACTAGAATTTTCCATTAGCTATCTCTTGGAGTCCTTGTATAGTTGACTACATGGACCGCTGCCGGGGATCCATTTCGCGTAACTGGGACGCCGGGAGCTTTCCCGCTGCGCAGCGATTTTACTTTTGCCTAAGGTCTCAAAATGAAGGGGGCTGCAGAGTAGAAACTTACTTCTTTTTTTCCACCTCACAAGCGGTGCCTATCTGTTCGGCGTTGATTCTTTTTTTCACCCTTAGAAGCGGTGCCTATCTGGCCGGCGTTGACGCCCCCCCCCCCCCCCCCCCCCC
>WELA01003759.1:34902-49435 GCA_009602735.1 Mesotaenium endlicherianum
CTTTGCATAGACTTTACGCATCCATACGTTGACCTTTTCTCAATTTCCAAGTCACCAAAGTGTAGCGCGTTGAGTCACCTTCCGAATGGCACCGGGTTCGCGTCATTTGGTCAAGTATCGAGCAAGATATGAGCGATCTAGTCCGCGTCACCTACCGGCCCCTAGCAGATCCTCACCAAAGGGCAATTTTTGTTTCAATGTGCACATTCTTGCCTATTCGTGACCCCCTAAAACCCCTAGCTTGTGCGCACAAATCCGCGAGCCCCTTAGCCTACATAAGCTTTGTATTTCCATAGTATATGTGCATCATTGAGGCTATAACTTGGTGCCTGCATCACCTACTCCTAGAGGAAGCTTCCTCAATTTTCAGATCTACTTTTGAGGCGCTATCTAGGTAGGATCACCCAAGGTAAGCTCGGCCAATGAGAGAAACGTAGCATATCCTACGCACCTTGCTTTGATTGGTTTGAGTTATGCTTAGCCTATAGGAGTGCTAGTACATGCCTTGTACACATTAGTGGACATAGGAGAGCCTCCTAGAGTGACTACATGCATTGGATCCGCCGCATACCCCGCCGGATTTCCAGGAGTATATACTTGAGATAAATACTAGAGATGTCCCTAGAAGAGACATCTTTTAGAAGTCCATTATGCCAGGTGTAAGTAACAGAGATTATCAGTAAAGTTTACACTTTTAGCTCTTGCGTTTTCAGGACCACTGAGTTACTCTCTTGTGAAGAGCAAGCCCTCCAGGCTTCCAGTCACTTGAAGAACTTCACAAGTGGTGAGCAAAGTCACAGCTTAAGCCCTTGCCATAGGACTACTCTGAAGATCATGATGTGCTTCCAGTGATCTTTTGCGCTTCATTAGTTGTTTTCCTACCAGATTACAGTCTTGAGGTGCTCACTTTGGAGAGCACACTTCCCTTACTTCTAAAAGATCTCTCTTTGCCTGCAAGCAATTAGAACCTTCAGCGTATGCCTACCCGTAGTGGGCTTTCTTATCAGCCATACTACGAAGGGGTTAGTGGAGAAGACTCAGACTCAGATCTCAGCACTTTCACTGAACCCGCCCAAGAAGAGCAACCTGCTCTCCAGCACACAGCAGTTGCTTCTGAGCCATCTCCCCTGTGGGCTCACTACAATTTCTGGTATTACATGGTAGGTGACCAAGAGGTCAGGACTGACATGTCTGCCTACCGCTTCAGCGGTAGGCTAGGCACCTGTGATCTGGAAGATACTATCTCGGAGTTTCAGGCTGACTTCGCGGCTGCAAAGCTCAAGACACCCACGCTGACTAAGCGCGACGTCTTCGACACGCTTATGCGCTACCTCTCGCACGAGGCCCGCGACACCTTCCGTGAGAAAGAGGCCGAGCTCCGAACCCTTACTGAGCTTGTGGGTGACCCACCAGTGGCGACCCTGCTAGCTAATCGAGTGCAAGCCTTCTGGAACATCCTGAAGACAGACTTCCAGGCTGCAACTGAAGAGAAGGTGTACGAGCTGCACCATTTCTTCCGACGCAAGAACGAGACTATCCGCATGATGTACCGCCGCTTGGTACACCTCCGCCGCGATGTCGGCACTGTCACTGACCGGGAGGCCGCGGAGATCTTCTTGCGTGCTGTCGAGCCGCGTCTGAGGGAGAGGGCCGTAGTCCCCCTCATCGACCGCCACAGTTCAGAGTATTCTCTGGAGCAGGCCTACCTCTCCGTTGAGAAGCAGAGCTTGGCCGCCGCACGGAGCAACATTAGCGATCGTGTGGGCTTAGCATCCACGGGCGTGCGCCAGGAGGCCTCGATGCTGCCGTCTTCTACGACGCGCACAACGCCTGCCCGCCAGCCCCAGTCGCAGCAGCAGCAGCCTCAGCGCTCTCAGCTGCCCCAGCAGACGCAGCAGCGCGGAGGTACGCGTGACCGCATTTCCATGGCTGCCACCACGAGCGATCCCTGCTGGTCCTGCGGTAAGATGGGCCACTCACGCCAGAACTGCACTCTCGCGCAGAATGGCAAGCCCGGCGACTGCACCTATTGTGGCAAGGCCGGCCACCTACAGATCGTCTGTCTGCAGAAGAAGCGCGACGTCGAGAACGGACGCGCTCGCAACGGCCCTACGCCTTCAGCAGGACAGCGAGGCGCACGCAACCCTCGTACGGGTGGCCGCCCCGCGATGACAGCAGCTACGGCCACGACGGACGCCGCATTGATGCCTGGAGCCAACGACTGCAGCTTCGACGACGTCAGCGACGCCCTCGTGGAGGCCAACGCGGAGATCGCTAGACTCCGTGGCCTCGTCGACGTCGATGACTATGACGCGTGCGGAGCACTCCTCGCGTTCGCTCCACCGTCCTACGCCACAGAACTGACAGCTGGCTCACGCACAGCTTCAGCGTACACATCAGGCTCAGCGGCAGCGCCGCAGCCCCGCGCACGTCCGCGTTACGACGTAGCGCCCGCTGCCAGAGCTGCAGGCGCTCGCACAGGCAGCTCTGCTAGCCTTGTGCGCACCGCTCTGACAGCTGTCAGCAGCGACAGCCGGAGTCCCGACAGACTGCCGGATGGAAGGCTGCACGACTGCGCGGTTGCGCCATCTCCCGGCGCAAGCTCGCGCGCACGCGGGCCAGCCCGCGCGCCAGCCAAGGCCCCGACAGAGCCCCTGGCTTGCGCTTCCCTGCTGGCACCAGCAGGCCTCCCGTCGGCCCGCGTAGCGACAGCTGGCAGGCAGGGACGGGGGCACCTGGCGGCGTGCACGGCTACAACTGGGCCGGCCGCAGCCTCCCTCTTCGTTCGTGCGGCACTCCCGTGCGCAGCTCTGCGCACAGGCAGGGACAGCCGGTCCCCGCTGGCTGCTGCAGACAGCAGGCTCCAGCAGAACCCGCCACATGGCACGTGCACGGCAGGCGAGGCCGCCTCTGCCGACAGCAGCATGCACGCACGCACGCTGGCTCACACGCGCGCCCAGCGCACTGCGCTGCCAGGTCCACGGCACACCCGGCGACGCCACGCCGTCGTCACAGCGGCAGCTGCAGCTGCGCAAAGCAGCTGCACCCACGCGCTGCCAAGTGGCGCGTGCGCGCAGGTCTGCACGGCCAGCGCAGCGACGGCCGCAGCGGCCGCCACCCTCGGTCAGCAAGGGGGGGTCCTGACTGCGCTGTGCGGCCGGATCGCCGGCAAAAGCGCCGACAGCGCACCCGCAGCTGCGCACATCCAGGGCTCAGCCCCTGCCGCACACGTGCTGCCACTTGGCACGCGCGCATGGCCCGGCTCAGCCCGTACAGATCCAGCGGTCGGAGCAGCCACCCGCAGTCAGGGGGGGGCTATACCCACTGCGCCACGCGGCCGGATGTTCGATCGCGGTGCCGACGGCCCGCGCACGGTTGCGCACAGCCAGGGCCTAAACCCTGGCTGCGCACAAAACCCCGGCAGCAGCCCAACGCAGGCTGCCGGGGGGCCGGTTAGCCCACGCATCGGGGGGAGGGCGCTGCGATCTTTGCCCGGGGCAGCCGAGATAGACGGCGCCACCGGTCCAGTGACCCTGCCCCTCGGCCCCAGCAGCCACCAGGGGGCGCCACCTGGCAGCCTCCTGGCAGCCCCGACCGCGCCAGCAGCTGCAGCAACTGCTGCAGCCGCGGCCGCACACGCGCCGGGGTCCGCAACTTTTGCGGCCGAACCCGCGACCGGCTGCACGGCAGGCCTTGCGGCAGGCTGCGCAAGGAGTCCTGCGGCAGACAGTGCGGCAGTTTGCGCGGCAGGCTGCGCAGCAGGCCTCGCGGCGCGCCCTGCGGCAGACAGTGCGGCAATCTGCGCGGCAGGCTGCGCGGCAGGCGCGACGGCAGTTCCCGCCACCGGCTGCGCGGCAGGCGCGGCGGCAGATCTCGCAACGGGCCCCGCGGCAGGCCTCGCGGCAAGCTGCGCGCACGGCGCTGCAACAGGCCCCGCGGCAGAATGCGCGGCAGGTTTGCCGGCTGCGCCAGCAGCGGCCATTCTGGCCTGCTGCGCACGCGCGCAGCCACTCGGCAACCGCTCCGCAGTCGGGCGCGCGAGCCGCGAGCACACGCTCGCCGCACCGGCCAGTCGGCCCGTTGTTCCGCGTCGGGCCAGACCAGGGACGCCGGACGGAGGAGGCACCGCGGCTGCCCCGTTCCTTCCGCATCCTGGAGCCTTCCACGACCTCAGCAGAGCCGACGCCACATGCGCTCGCTTCACCTATGACAACGGTGCAGCTCAGCGCCGAGGTCATCTCTTTAGCTCTGCACCGCATGCTGGCGGTCTCCTTCGCAGAGCTCGGCGTCTCTATGGAGGCAACGAGGCAGGCTGCTCAGCTGATGCTCCAGTCTTGCAGAGCCACGCTGCGCACCGCCGCCAGGAGGCCGACGGCCGATGCCGCCACCACGGCGCGATCCACGCCCGCGCGCCCTGCGCATGAGCGCAGGATGATCAGCACTCCTAACGCCGCGTTTTTGGATAATTCGCAGGGAATCGTGCTCGTCAACACCCAGGCGCCGCAGCGCATCATGTTTGACACAGGAGCGCAGCCGGTTCTCATCAGCCTCCGCTACTTCCGTCAGCTGGGACTCTCTTCCGCTGACTTGGAGGACTCACCGACGCGCATTAACACCGCCGCCGGCACGTCTGAGACCGTCGCCGGTCGCACGAGGTTGGCGCTACTGTTCACTCTGCGCCCAGGCATGGCAGACGAGACAACCATCCATCGGCATGCCCTCGTCACTCCTTCCGAGTCCTTCGATGTGCTCCTAGGGCAAGACGTGCTCTTTCCCATTGGCGCCGCGGTCAACAACTGGGCAGAGCGCGTCTTCTATCGACCCGACTGGAGGACAGGGGGGACGCGCACCGCATCCTTGCCCCTTGACATTGTCGATTGCCGCCCAGCAGTGTCCGCTCTTTATGGCTTCATGGGACTGGACGATGGCCGGCCAGTGGTCAAGACCAATAAGGACGGGCATGAGGACGAGGAGATCTTCGTGGGGGTGGACCTGCTCAAGGCACAGGACGAGGAGCCGGACCTACTTAGTGCCGAGCTCCATCTCACGCCGCAGCAGCAGGCGGATGTCCTGGCAGCCCAGGCCAGGGAGCAGATCCGCATCTGCACTGCCCACAGCGCGATGATGCGGCAGATGGCAGACGATGCCACTGAGGCCCTCGCCACGGCCAGCACAGCCATCGCTGCCGCCGCCCGTGCTCGCGGTGCGGTCGCAACGCCTACGACTCATCAGGGGGTCTTAGCCTCTCGCGGCGAGCCGTCCGCGAGGACCGACGTCCGCGTTCGCCACGACGTGCCTGTTGGCGTGGCCATTCAGTACGATATGGACTCTTAGCCGCCCCCTCACGACGCCTCGCAGCAGACCGGCGAGACCTGGCCTCGCCCCACAGTATCCGAAGACGAGGCCATGCGGCAGGCAGCTTATCCTCGCAGATCCGACGACCAGTCCCTCAAGAGTGAGGAGGAGACGCAGTGGGAGCGACTGCCAGACGCATCCGTCGAGGTACTCAGCGCGGCGCCACCGGAGGAGCCCCCGCCAGCTGCGCCTACGGCACGCCGGCAGCGCACACCTACTGGTCCGCCCGGCTTCAGCGCACCCAGCCAGCCCATGACTCACGACTGGCCCGGCAGGGCTCGCACCGACACCGCTGGACCCAGCCGTCCAGTGTCACACGACTGCTCGACGAGCCACGAGTGTCGCCGTATCGCACATTTGTTTGCGACGGGCCGGACTGCCGCGGCCTCCTCTAGCGCTGTCACACACTCCATACAGCAGCCAGCGCCCAGGCTAAGCGTCCGCAAGCCACACCGCACAACTCCGTCTATCTGCGCCCACCTGACCTACGCCCATCGCACTTGGCCGACCATCGGACCCGCTCGAGAGACCACTCCTCTCCGCGAGACGAGCCGCTCCCGATCGCTCACACCCCTTTGCGAGACGCGAGAGGTGACTCCCCTCCGCGAGACGCGCGCCCGCTCCTTCACGCCGCCCTACGACGACAGGGACCGCACACCTCCTTACAATGACACGCGGGCCCGCGGGGACACGCCGCCATACGACGACACTCGAGACTGACGCCGCACTCCGCCCTTCCGGCCCCTCTCAATTAGCGACGACGCTCAGTCTTCTTCCGAGGCGCATTTTGTGATGCTGGCCCCTACAGCTCTTCGCGCCAGCATCCCTCGCAGCCACATCGCTGGCGACGGACCCCCCGGGTCACCTCCTCCCAAGGTGGCCCGCACCAACAGCATGCCGCCTAGTCGTCACCCATTTACGGCCGCCGCACGCACGCGGCTCATGTCTAGTCTCCGGCAGCCCCGGGACGCGCCCGTCCCACAAGGGCAGCCCCGGCCGCGAGTCCAGCTGGCCCCTCGCCGGCTAGTTTGATCCCCGCAGGAGGTCGACAGCTCCGAGCGCTCCGTCTGCACAGTCCCCTCTGCAGACATGCGCGCACGCCAGCGGGCCTACTTCGACCCGCACCCCTACTTGACTCCGCGTCCCGTTCTCGACCAGCTGGCCCACGCGGCCTCGCACCAGACTGACCGCGCCCAATGTGACAGGTGGCAGCAGCTGTGCGCGGCCTCGGCCCGACGTCAGGCCTGCGCTGTCTCTCCCACAGCCCTGCAGGATGCGCGACTGCGGTGGCGCACCTACCAGGACCACGCACGGGAGGAGCGTCCGCAGCCGCTCACTGACCACATCCCCGACCTTACGCGTGACTACACAGACCGTGCTGTGGCCGCCCTTCGCATGGCGCCACATCAGCACAGCGCCGAGCGTACCTTCCCGCCGCCCGCTCAGCCCGGCACCCCTGCCATAGGGTGTCGCCCACTTCCGACTCCTATCTGCGCAGACGCTCTAGACGAGCGGCCCGGCGGCATCGTCCTTGTCAAGCTCTTCGCCGGCATCGCCACCGGGTTACTCGCGACCTTACAGGCCAGCATCCCGGTGCGCCGCTACGTCTACGTCGATCCCGATCCTAAGGCCCAGCAGGTGGCCCGTCGGCAGATGGCGTTGGGCCACGAGCGGTTCCCTCACCTCCTTCCCGAGCACGCATTCCGCCGCGCTCAGACAGACTGGCCCATAAACATCCGCGACATCACCGTCGAGCATGTCACCCGACTTGGGCCCATTGACCTTGTCATTGCCGGTTGGGAGTGCCAGGGCTTCTCAAGAGCCGGACGTGGCAGGGCGCTCAGTGATCCCCGCACAGCCCTCTTCTGGCACTTGCTCCGCTTCCTCAACATCATTGAGGATCGCCAGCCGCCACACACACTCTCGTGGGTCCTGGAGAACGTGGCCGCGCGCCACTATCGCCGACCCGCCGTTAGCGCCGACTTCGCTCTCTGCAGCAATTACGTCCGCCGCGAGGCCGTCATCGACGCTGCCCAAATTGGTTCCTTTGCGCACCGCGTCCGCGCCTACTTCACGAACCTGGACATGCCAGGTACTCTCGAGGCGTTGGCCGCCTCTCATCCACGTCACCCACGCACCGTTGACTCCATCCTCGATGCCCCTCGTCTGGCCCAGCGCGTGACTGCACTGCCACATCCCTCCATGGCATAGTGTGAGGTCCTGCATAAGGTCACTCGCGCGCTGCCGACTTTTGTCAGCCGTTACGACAGCGACGCCTTCGTCGGGGATCAGCGCGGGATGGTCATCGACCTGGAGACTGGCATGTTCGACAGGCCGCGCCCAGCGGAGATGGAGCGTGCCATGGGCTTCCCGCCGCATCTTACACAAGTGGACGGTCTCACTGAGGTGAACCGCATTCGCCTCTTGGGGCAGGCGATCGACGCCAACGTCCTCACGTGGATTCTGCTGCAGACGCAGGCCTTGGCGCCTCTCTACGCCGCAGCCCGGCATCCCGAGCTACCTCGGCCTGCCCACGATATGGACGATGACTCCACCAACGATGACAATCAGGCCCCACCCGGCACAACTTGGCATCCTCAGCGCGCAGGGCCTGCACCACCGGCGCGAGCGCGCCCCACCTCCCCACCGCCGCGCACGGACGACTCTGGTTCGCTGGGGGGGGGACGACGGAGAGAGTAGTCCTCACAGCGACCCAGGGAGTCCCGGTCACCTTTTCTTTTTCCTCGCTCGCAGGCAGACGGTGCCAGGCAGCTGGCCGCAGCTGCCACGGTGCAGGTACCCGCGGCAGGCCGAGCGCCAACCGCTGCAGGGCAGGTGACACCTGCAGCACCACAGTCTACCCCAGCGGCAAGACAGGAGACTCCAGCAGGCCAGGCGACGCCACCAGCTCCACCGCCATGGAAGCTGGGGGGGACACTCACCACGGCACAAGCTGCACAGTTGACGGCACTTCTAGACATGAGGCGCAGCACCAGCTTTGCCAGCGGCATGCACGATCTCGGGCGCTATCCGGGGGACCCCATGCGGATTACTCTCACGTCGCAGGAGCCCATTTTCCTGAAGCGTTATCGCTACAGCCACTTCGAGTGTAGTGATTTGAGTTATTATATATTGGTATACATATATTTTAATGTTTTCAAATATATTTGGAGTGGTATTGTGTGGAGTCAAGTGTGAATAGGTACTCTAGTAACTTGGTTCATGTCCTTTGAACCTTCCAAGGCATTTTCGAAGTTAGAGGAAAGACCTAGAAGAACTCCATGTGGCAAAAGTCAGATGTGCCATTTTTAGGTCAAAAGGACATGTGTACATTATTCTAGAAAGAGGTGGCAAGTTTTGGGATGTGTTGGGTGCCAACACATCAACATACACCTTCCTAGAAATTACTTATGTAGCAAGTATATAAACAAGAGCTAGAACATAGAAAGACATTCCAGAATCACTCTTGTACTTGCCAAAATCCAGAAATATATTAACTTTCAAGAAGCCATCTCTCTTTCAAGAAGCTACCACTTGTGTTCAAAGATCCTTGTCTTGAATAGATAAAGTATTCTGTTTTACTAAGTACTTTATCTATCTGTTTCACTACAGTGGTATCGGAGCTAGGCACTTTGGTAGCACAAGAAGATGGCCGATCCTCAAGACCAACAGCAAGCTTTCGAAGGAAGCCCTTCCTCTCCAAGACACCCTCCTCCAGCGCCGATGGGAGAGCCCACTCAAGAAAATCTGCAACAACAAGAAGCACCACAAGGAGGAGCACACCCTCCTCCAGCGTCGATGGGAGAGCCTACTCAAGGAAATCTCCAACAACAAGAAGCACCACAAGGAGGAGCACCGTCAAATCCCGTGGCAGCCGCTATAGCAAAGTTGACCCCACCACAAGGAGTTCCCGCAAATGAGTGGGCAGCCTTCCTAATGACCGTCCACAACCAAGTGGGCTTGGCCACCTATGAAGCAACCGTGCAAGCGTCAAGAGAAGCTATGGCTGCCATGGTTGCCCCTATTGCGAGCAATGCTCAAAATCCAGCCCCGGCTCAAGCGCCTCCACAAGAGCCAACGAGAGCAAGGAAACTCATCAAGCCCGGCAAACCCGACACTTTCAACCCCGGGAAAGGTGCCAACCTGAATTTATGGCTCTACCAAGTGGAGACGTACCTCGCATTCCTTGAAGTACCCGAGGAGGACTACGTTCCCTTTGCCGTTACCTTACTTAGAGGAGCAGCAACATCATGGTGGCGTAACTATCAAGCGGCTATATATCAAGCTATGGCGCACCCCATGCTCGGCCAAGAGCCCCCACCATCATATGCAAGATGGGCAGATTTTCGTGAGGCCCTCAAGAAGCAATTCATGCCCATCAATGCGGAGAAGATTGCCCGAGGAAAGCTCCACCATCTCAAGCAAACGACGTCCGTTCAAGAGTATACATCCAGATTTCACGCCCTCACTCTTGAGATCCCCAACATGTCTCTCGAGGAGAAGATTGACCGCTACATCTTTGGCCTCAAACCCAAGGTGGCAAAGGAAGTGGAGTTACGCGACTTGACGGACTTCTCAAAGATCATTGAAGTGGCCCAAAAGGTGGATACCTTGGATTTCAAGCACTCCGTGCCTTCATCTTCACGGGTACCGACGACGCGGGTGTACGCAGCCCCTTCCACATCCGAATCTGGACCCACACCCATGGAAATCGGAGTTATTAAAAGGGACCCCGCGGCTGCCCGGAAGAGTGGAAGACCCTCCAATGACACTTATGATGCAAGAAACCAGCAAGGAGTGAAAGCAAGACTCTCCCCGGCTGAAAAAGAAGCTCTCATGACGGCTGGACTATGCTTTTATTGCAAGGAAAAGGGCCATCGTGCACTTTCATGCCCCAAAAAGTTGTCAAAAAACGGACAGCGCCGGTAGGCCAGGAGCCTACCACCCCAAGACCCACTTCACGAGAAGGCAACACGCCAAGTGAGGTGGAGACCCCCGTTGAAGACGACGTTCCAGCCCCAATGAGTTTGAGAGGTTACCTTGGAGGAGAGAAGGTCCACATCTTGGTGGATAGCGGAGCTCAAGGCAACTTCATTGCTGCAGATTTTGCCACCAAGCACGGTATTACTATGCGAACTCTTGACCACGACGAGGAGATTATGATGCCCGATGGATTCTCCTATACTACCCCTTCCAAGAAGACGTACCCCTTGGCACTCTCTATCAAGTCCTTCAAGGATAGAGTAGTGTTCTCCCCCATGCAATTGGGCAAGTACGACGTCATCCTAGGGACGCCTTGGTTGACCAAGCACAACCCCCAAGTTGATTGGAGGACCGGTACTATCAAGATCAAGAATGACATCACTTCAAGAATCTGTATTTTGCGCGCAATCCAGAATATCCAGACCCAAGACATCCAGAAGCCGGCACACGAGATACTATTGTCCGCCCTCCAACTCAAGAGACTTGTGAGGAAGGGACACGAGCTTCTTTTGGCCTTGATCACGCCAAAAGACATCAAGAAAGACATCGAGAGTCAAGAAGGCAGCCCCGTTCCCAAGGAGATACAAGAAGTCTTAGAGGACTACAAAGAAGTGTTCTCCCCGGAATTGCCCAAGGGCCTACCCCCCAAAAGATTCGTAGACCACAAGATAGAGTTGGAGCCCGGAAGCAAGCCCATCTCTCGGCCTACGTTCAAAATGTCATACACGGAGCTAGACGAAGTCAAGAAGCAAATCAAGGAGCTACTGGAGCATGGCTTCATTCGACCTAGCAAGTCGCCATTTGGAGCCCCGGTGCTATTTGTCAAGAAGAAAGATGGTACCTTGAGGATGTGTGTGGACTATCGCGCCCTCAACAAGATCACCATCAAGAATCGATACCCGCTGCCGCGCATGGATGAGCTCATGGACCGGCTGGTTGGAGCCAAGTACTTCACGAAGATTGACTTACGGAGCGGCTACCACCAGATTCGCATCGCAGAACCGGACATAGAGAAGACGGCATTCAGGACAAGATATGGACATTTTGAGTTCATGGTCCTGCCATTTGGACTCACCAACGCGCCAGCAACTTTCATGACTATGATGAACACCATATTTCAGCCCATGTTGGACAGATTTGTGGTGGTATTCATCGATGACATCCTTATCTACAGCAAGACCCTTGAAGAGCATGCGAGACACTTGAAAGAAGTCCTTGAAGTATTGAAGCAAAACAAGCTGTTTGCGAAGGAGTCAAAATGCGAGTTTGCCAAACAAGAAGTGGAGTTCCTAGGTCTCCACGTGACTGCTGATGGCATCAAGATAGACCCCAAGAAGACCACGGTGGTGGAGGAATGGCCAACCCCCACGACCAAGAAAGAACTCCAGTCATTCTTGGGATTTGCCAATTGGTACAGAAAATTCATCCAAGGCTTCTCGCACATAGCAGCCCCCCTGACAGATCTACTCAAGAAGGACAGGCTATATACATGGACCGAGAAAGAGGAAGAGGCATTTCAAGAGTTAAAGCGAAGATTGACCACATCCCCGGTGCTCACACTCCCAAGTCCAAACCCAGATTGGCCCTTCCACGTCATCACCGATGCATCTTCCTATGCAATAGGAGCAATCCTGCTTCAAGACCAAGGCAAGGGACTGCAGCCCATCGCCTACGAGTCAAGGAAGCTAAATCCAGCCGAGCAAAATTATACAACCACGGAGCGAGAGGCATTGGCGATTGTACATGCCTTGAAGGTTTGGCGCTGCTACGTTGAAGGACGCAAAGTACTGGTCACCACGGACCACGAGGCGTTAAAGCACCTCCAAACGCAGCCGTATCTCTCAAGGAGACAAGCAAGATGGAGCGGATACTTGCAACAATACAACATCACGATTCAGTACCAGCCCGGCAAGACAAACCCGGCTGACCCCCTCTCAAGACTGCAATTAAATGCAGTGATGGTATCCCTGAAGACAGATCTGGAAGCTCGATTTTCAGCCGCCTATGAAAGAGACCCTTACTACAAGAACGGAGAAGCAGCCTTGGACCCATGCAAGAAGCAAGAAGGCAATTATTGGGTGAGGCAAGATACGGGCCAGAGATGTGTTCCTAATGACATAGACCTCCGGCTCTTGCTTCTACGAGAAGCACACGACAACCCTCTTGGAGGACACTTTGGAATCCTAAGGACCACGGGCGTTCTAGCTAGGACTTATTGTTGGCCAGGCATGTCTAAGCAAGTCAAGGAGTACTGCAGGAGCTGTGACACATGCCAAAGAATCAAGCCATCATCGCAAAAGGCGGGAGGACTCCTCCAACCACTACCAATCCCCGAAAGACAATGGACGGACATCTCAATGGACCTTATCGTGGACTTGCCCGTGACACCTCGAGGCCATAATGCAATACTCACGGTGGTGGACAGACTTACCAAGATGGCTCATTTTATTCCCACGACGACTAAGGCTACAGCACCACAACTTGCAAGACTCATCTTTGACAACATCTTCCGACTCCATGGACTACCATCAAGAATTGTGTCAGATAGAGATCCAAGATTCACAAGCCATTTCTGGAAAAATCTCTTCAAGAACTTGGGTACATCGCTGGATATGTCTACTGCCTACCACCCACAATCAGATGGGCAAACCGAGCGTATGAATCGTACCCTAAAGACCTCTCTAAAGGCCTACGTGTCTACCCTCGAGCAAGACTGGGACATGTACTTGACCCCCCTCGAGTTTGCCTACAACAACACTACGCAGGCCTCTACCCAAGAGTCCCCATTCTTCCTCAACTATGGCTTCCATCCGACCACGCCACTGAGCTTCACGGCTGGCCATGATGAAGTACCTGCAGCCACAGATTTTATGGAGACATTAGAAGCAGCCCTTACAGCAGCGAAGAAAGCTCTACAACACGCGCAAGATGCTCAAGCAAGAGTGGCGAACAGATCCAGAAGAGAAATTACGTACAGAGTGGGTGACAACGTGTTACTATCATCCAAGAACATTTCCCTGAACAACAGGCCTGCCGGCAGCAAGTTCTCTCCCAAGTATTTGGGACCCTTCAAGATTATCCAGCAAGTCAACCCCGTTGCTTTCAAGCTAGAACTTCCCCAGACTATGCACATCGACCCCGTATTCCACGCTTCCCTCTTCAAGCCATATGTGCAACCCGACAACAAGTTCCCAGGACGTGTGACAACCCCACCAGCCCCAACAATAGTGGATGATCATTTGGAGTACGAAGTGGAAGACATAGTGGCTATGAGAAATTTCAGGAGACAGCAGCAATACTTGATCAAGTGGAAAGGATATCCAGATTCGGAGAATAGTTGGGTGGCGGCGCACTACCTTGACAAAGTTCAGAGAAAGTTGAAGCGCTTCCATGCCGCCAACCCCCATCTTGGACCAGCCCCAAGTCTCTCTACTAGAAGCCCGAAGACTTCAGGGAGGCAGCCTGCCACCATCAAGAAGCAGCAGAAGACCCCTTGGAGGCAGCCTGCAAGAACAAGAAAGAGGAAAAATTGACATTAGACACTCTTCTCTTCTCGCAGTTTCTGGACAGAAAACTAAAACTGCTACTGGTAATAGGTCTCTGCATAATAAATTCTGAAAATTTACCTGGCTGTAGTCCATGAGTAGCCGGTCATTTAGAGTCCAAGTTTGCTCAATTTGGAGCACTGGTGAGAGAGATATGATGCTCTAAGTAGAAGGGGGTCAGGCTGCTGGCATTGTTAGGGCAGAATATGCCTTCTGACATTGTGCCCTCCCCTGAACTTGGAATGCTCTGAAACTCAAGACTCTGGTAGAACATCTTACAGCGCCCAGTTTGAGACTTAGTTTGCAGAATTTGGAGAAGTATAGAAGGACTTATGATTTTCAGAAGTTTCTGCACAGATTTGGAGGAGTGCCTACTCTCTCAGCTCTCAACGACACTCCAGAAATGAGAATGCTCTCAAATTTGGTGACCCGGTAGAGTTCTCCGACGCGGTTCGTCTGGCACTTGAATTTTCAGATTTGGAGCAGTTCTGTGGCCGCTATGAATTTTTGAATTCGTGGCAGATTTTGGGCCAACTTGTACAATTTTCTTTATCATTAAGGAGTAGGCTAGCCAATAAGGTCACACCACCTACGACCTTGCCTAGTCTACCTTACATGTGTAGCACCTGACTTGGCGCCTTTGACTAGTC
>WELA01003759.1:50218-61651 GCA_009602735.1 Mesotaenium endlicherianum
TCACTCTTGTACTTGCCAAAATCCAGAAATATATTAACTTTCAAGAAGCCATCTCTCTTTCAAGAAGCTACCACTTGTGTTCAAAGATCCTTGTCTTGAATAGATAAAGTATTCTGTTTTACTAAGTACTTTATCTATCTGTTTCACTACATCGAGGATGGCTTGATCAGCGCGCAGACAGGCAAGCTGGAGGACAACCGGCTCATTCGAGAGTCCTCCTCTCGCTATGCCGCACCCACGGTCATGCCAGCCAAGAAGGATGCCTCGGGCAACTGGTCCGAGAAGAGGATGTGCGGTGACTATCGTAGGCTGAACGAGGTCACCGAGCAGGACAGATATCCTATGCCGACGCCTGACGAGATCTTTGACGACATTGGCACGTGCACTTGGTTCTCAGTGCTGGATCTGCGTCAGGGCTTCAACCAAATTCCCATCGCCGAGGAGGACCAGCATAAGACGGCGTTCTGGGGAGCACAGCGGCTCTACGAGTGGGTGGTGATGCCGTTTGGGTTGAAGAACGCGCCAGCTACCTTTCAGAGGGTGTGGACAAGGAGCTGGCCGGGCTATCCTTTGCCTGATGCTACATCGATGACGTGCTCGTCTTCAGTCAGACGTTTGAAGAGCACGAGGCGCACATCACTACTGTCCTGGACCGCTTGGAGGCCGCTGGGCTCAAGTGCAATCCAGGCAAGTGCACTTTTGGGACCCGCGAGGTGGAGTACCTCGGCCACCTGCTCTCCTCCAGCGGCTTGGCACCCCAGCTGGCGAAGATCTCGGCCATCACAGGCATCCCACCTCCTACAGATCTCTCGCAGCTGCGGGCCTTCCTCGGCATCGCCAACTACTACCGCCGCTTCGTGCCAGGGTTCAGCGAGCCAGCCAAGCCGCTCAACGACTTGCTCCGTAAGGGCGTTGCCTACGTATGGGGACCAGAACAGCAGGCGGCATTCGATAAGCTCAAGGAGCTGCTGGTGAGCGCTCCTGTGCTTCGGCGTCCTGACTACGCGAAGCCCTTCATCCTCCACACCGACTGGTCGCAGGCAGGGCTGGGCGCTGTGCTGGTGCAGGAGCATGACGGCTTCGAGCATGTGGTGGCCTACGCCAGCCGCAGCAACAACCGCGCGGAAGGCAACTACGGCTCCTACGAGGGGGAGTGCCTGGCAGCAGTCTGGGCGATCGTGCACTTCAGGCACTATCTCTACGGCACGCACTTCCGCCTGGTCACCGATCATCAGCCACTTAAGTGGCTCATGACGTCGGAGCGCTTGACCGGCAAGTACGCACGGTGGGCGCTTATCTTGCAGGAGTACACCTTCGACGTGCACCACCGTCCAGGCTCGACCAACCTGGACGCTGACGGTCTCAGCCGTAACCCGCTGCCCTCCTCGAGGGATCTCACTGTGGCCCGCCACGATGAGGATGAGCCGGTGGCCTGGCACGCGGCGGCCTTCCTGGCCTTCACCGTGGACGGCGATGTGCGGCCCGCAGGGCTCACTAGCCTGGACATGGTGACCGTCACCACTCGGCGATTGGCCCTGGCAGCGGCAGAGGATCAGGACAGCTGGCAGCGCGGTCCCGAGGACGTGTGGGACGACGCCCCAGTACTGCAGTACGTCACGGCCAAGGAGTTGGCACCCGATGTCAGCGCACGCAAGCGCGACCGCATCCTCAGGCGCAGCCGCGACTTTATTTTCATAGAGGGGCGCGTGCGGCGGGTGATGGCAGACGGCTCCGTCCTGGTGGTCCCTGAGCCTGCCATACGTAGTCAGCTCGTGCGCCGAGTGCACGAGTCCCTCGGGCACTTCGGTGTCAAGCGCACCCTCAGTCTTCTTCAGGCCGAGTACTGGTGGCACGGCATGACTAAGGTCGTCGCCGCCGTCGTCAGCAGCTGCACTCTCTGCGACCGTGTGCGCTCGAGCTTCACAGCGCGCACCGTTGCCCTCAGCCCCCTTCCTATTCAGGGGCTGTTCTACAGGTGGTCGCTTGACTTGGCTGGAGAGCTGCCCAAGTCTCGCCAGGGCAACCTCTACGTCTTGGTGATGATTGAGCACATGTCCAAGTGGATCGAGCTCGTGCCCTTGCCCAGCAAGGCCAGTGAGGGGATCGCTCAGGCCTTCCTCAATCAGGTCCTTAGCCGTTTTGGCGGCTGCGCTGAGGTGCTGACCGACCAGGGCAAGGAGTTCCAGGGCAGCTTTCAGAAGCTGCTGGAGCGCTCTATGATCGACCACCGCACCACCTCCCGCGATCATCCTCAGGCTGACGGCCTCGCCGAGCGCATGGTTCAGACCGTCAAGCTAGGGTTGCGGAAGTACTGCCTTGCTCACGACCGTACCCACTGGGACGACGCCCTCCCTTGGCTGGCGATGGGGTACAGGTTCAGTAAGCAGGCCTCCCTGGCCTCGCACTCNGTAACTCTCCCTACTTCCTTCTCTACGGCCGACAGCCCATCCTGCCAGCCGCAGCCAGGACTGTGGCCGAGAACGTCTTGGATTTGGACACTCCCGACACTGGAGCGCTCTTATCATGCAGCGTGCTCAGCTCTTCCAGCGCCTGATGCCCATGGCCATGGATAACCTCAGCATCGCACAGCATCGCGACACACTGAGGTATGCCATGACTCGTGGAGGAGCTTATCATCCGCGGGTGTTGCAGTTTTCCGCAGGTGACTTCGTGTACCCGCGAAGCCAGACGAAGAACACCCTCGACACCAGCAGCTCGCCGGTCATCCTGCGCGTCAAGCGTGCCTTGGCGTCAGGGGTCCTGGAGCTGGAAGGCGCAGATGGCCGTCTTCACAAGGACCACACAAAGAACTGTGGACCGTGCCACCTTCCTAACCTTGACTTACAGGTCCGTCCCCGCGACGCGCGGCCGCCCAAGGATTGGGCGTGCCAGATTTGTCACAGCACTGGCCAGGAGGCCAAGATGCTACTCTGCGACAGCTGCAACCTCGGCTTCCACGTCGGCTGCCTCGACCCGCCGCTGGCCCGCGTGCCCGCTGACGACTGGTTCTGCGGAGACTGCACTGAGCTAGCCTTAGGCAGCGTACACAGCTCATCAGCTAGAGGCTGAGAGCTGGGGGGTGAATTAAAACATTTGACGCTTGACTCCCTTTTTCGGCTATAAAGCCATTTGTATTATAGACTTCATTGCAGCAAAGCCTGCTTGTCTATTTGTGTGTTGCTCATGCCGACAGTGCACATCCGATCTCTTAACGCACGACAAAGGTAATACACTGTTCACAGGTCAGTTACCTGTTCAACCGGGACCGGTCCCCGCTGTCCGGGACGGCGACCCTGAGGAATATGAGGTTGAGGAGATTTTAGACGCGCGCTCGGTCCGTCGATCGTCAAAATATGTCATGAAGTACCTCATTTGATGGAAGGGTTACGATGCCTCTGGGGACACTTGGAAAATTTAAAGCCCATTTGACTAATGCCAAAGGGGCGTTGAAACGGTTCCACCTTCGGGCGGCTGGAGCACCTCCCTTACAGTCATTCCAGTTGACACAGGAAGGTGACAGGAGGTCCTGTCTCCATTTAAGTTGGAGGGGAAAATATATGACAGTTAGTGTGCGAGAGTGAGAAAGGGACGGTTATAAGAATCCTAAGTGTCAGCATAGTGACATAGGGGACAACCTGGCCCACATAAAGCACCTTTGGCTGAACAAAAAAGGGCCTCGCACAGCAATACATCATTTAACCCACCTGAAAACACATTCATACGTGTATGTCTAGCGCACCGCAACTACGTCAACTCCTAGCAATCACCCTGTAAGGTAACTAGGAACGAATATACCACATTAATACGAACTTACTCCCTTCCTGCAACTCTTATGACAAAGGTCGATATCCTACTAACTTGTGCCCTGCTTACTTGTGCAGAATGGCTCCCACCACACAAAAGGAGGACAGAAAGCGCAAGGCAGAAGAAGCCAGGAGGACAATGGAGCAATACCAGAAGGAGCTGGCGGCAACGTCCCTCACCAGGAGAGAACAAGAAAGGGTCCGCAAACAACAAGAGGCGGCAGAAGAAGCACAGAGGAAGAAGAGGATCAGGAAGCGGAAAACCTTAGGAAAGCTGAGGAGGAGAGACAGAAGAAACAACAAGAAGAAGCGGCAGCGGCAGAGGAGGAGAAAAGGAAACAGGCTGAAGCGGATAGGCAGAAGAGCTTGGCCACTTACAGGTATACTGTGGTGGGTGGCCAAAACTTTGATAACCTGAAAGAAGCACTGCTGGCAGCCCAGGAGATCAACAAGCTAGAACAGACGACACTGCTACAGAGAGAAGGAACTGCAGCACTGGATATGTACATTGAGACACACACTGGTGTGGTTCTCTACGAGGATTATGCCAAGATGGTGGGCTATACAGCAGAACAGGCCCGGTACCTTGTCGATGGTTCAAAGAACAAGCCAGTCCCGATACCGGGAATAGTGGGAGATCAGAGACTCATCAGGATGGTGAGCATGCGGCCCGATAGCTTTAAGGATACGGTATTCTACCTCACACTATTGCCAGCTTACAATGAAGTTGAGAGAAGGAGCTGGGAGTACTTGGCCAGGAAAGCAGGACAGCAGATGTTCTCTCCCCACTGGTTCCCATGTAAACTGAGAAAGGGTGAGCATGGACCCCAGTATTACCAGCAGCCAACAGACTGGAGGTGGATGACGGTCACAAACAAAAAGCAGGAGTGTGACCGAGCCCAACCAGACGATTTCCACTATGGCCTAGACGGCTACCTCATCCTGCCACCTCACATTGCCCCTTGGGACCCCAAGCTGAATGGCTGCCTGAGCAATATGAATGCAGAGACCAAAGAGCACAGGAGGAGGGGGAGAGACTACTTCTCTAAGGGAAAGCATGCCTTCGTCAAATGGGCGAAGAATGCAGGCCGGATAGATATCTGCAGGCTGAGGGCCAAGCAATCTCCAGCGGGCCCTAAGAAAGGGAGGTCAATAGACTACTCCATGTCTACCAGGGAGCAGGACGACCTAGTGGACGAGACTCCTACTCTCTTAGAGGAGGAGGATGAGGAGGAAGAAGGAGAAGAACAAGGCAAAGAAGAAGCATCAGGAGCTGGTACTCAGGAGACCCAGGGACAAGCAGGGGCACTTCCTAAGGAACCAAGATCAGGTATATGGAATGTGATCCCGGTCATGGAGGCAACTGGACCCTGCACTCGCTCCCCCAGCCCACCTGCCCAAGCAGGGGAAGAAGTTGATCTGATTGTACTTGGCAGCAGACACAGGCAAAAATCCCCAGAGGACGGGGGTGCCAGAAGAGGGCCACGCGGGTGGGCCAGAGGTATGCCGGCCTCCCCCTTCGCTCAGGGACATGTACCTCTTGCCAATGTATTTCAGCATCCTACTGGAATGCCTGTCTATGTGGGGATCAACACCCAAGTGGGTGAAGAGCAGGCTACCATCCTTTGTTCTTGTCGAGGCCCAACTTTAGAACAAACGGGGTTCTTTAGAAGGCCAGCTGACAGACCTAGAGGGCTGTCCAGATCTAGGTCCAGATCTCAGCCTCCTGATCCTGAAGCCCCAAGAACAACCCCCTAGGCGACAGGCTTAAGAGGCAGTCAGTGGGGGAGGCTGGTCAGGTTCAGTCCCCTGACTAAAGACTTTTGCAGTTTAATGTTATCGAGGCGACAACAAATTAAGTTGGAGGGATTGTAATGAATCATTGTATTAGTAGGAATAATATTCATTACAATATAATATTCATTTAAGTTCAGCCTACTAAACTCTACTCGATAATCGGTCTGCTGAACTTTATATTTAATATCAGTTTAATGACTCAGCCGGAAGCAGCAGGCTGAAGTCCACTAACGTCAGCTTGCTGACACATTCTTTGACAGCCAGCTGACTTCCGTACTCGGTAGCAGCGAACTGCCTCGATATGCATCTAAGCATGATATGCTAGATGAATGGCCAGATGACATCCCTATGATGGACGGCTATTCGGGATGATGGGAGATGGTGGTGGATTTGGTTAACCGAGGTCCTACCAACGTGGTTAACTCCCGGGTAGGCGGTGCCATCGCACCGGCCGTTGAACAGTAAACTCATTCCATGTACATATGCTAGGATTGCTCTCGAGTTTGGCATTCGGAAACGAGGCCAACTCTCTTGTACAACTGACAGAGATACTGAATCCAAGGCTTACAAAAAGAGATCTGAATCCAAGGCGAGAAGCCATTGATACGCACTGTCTTCTAATCTTGCTTATGTATGAGTTTACTGATTTGCATTATTGATGCTAGTTTACTTGCATTTGACTAACGAGTATTATTCACTGCTAGTGTGTTGTCCTTTGCCGTTTAACCAGTTAACGAAAAATACCATAAAGATTACTTGGTGATATAAAGATCTTTATTAATTGTTAATCGTCTATTTGGTAAGTCGATTCATTTCACGCGGGAAGAGCAGCAGTCCAGCAGAAGAGGTACACTTTTTAGCCTTACCGCCTGCCACGCACGCGCCCTGCAGAGCACGCACCCTGCAAAGCAGAGCAGGTCACCACCACTCTTCAAGGACCTGCTCTCCCACCCACGCATGTGCGGGCTGGCTGCAGCAGCTCTGCGGGTCTACAGCGTCCCTCCCCAATCACGCCAATGCCTGCATGCCCTCTCTGATTTTCTTTCTATTGTAATGTCAAGCCGTGCAGGGGTGTGCTCTTCCATTTGACAGGAGGCCTCTGTGGCGCTCCTTGCTTCTTGTTGGGAGGTATGCCAATCCCCGCCACCCCGCCCTGCTCTGCCATGCCTCCTTTGACCATTCTCCCCATGAAATGCCTGTTGCATTGTGTCTCCGTGTCACTATGCGTGCGGCAACGGCACAGTCGCAGATCCTTACGGCTGCCTCTTCTCCGATGCGTGACAGGACTCTCGTCATCTTCTTGTGGAGCGAGCTGCTCTCTCCCGGATCATCACTCTTGAGGAGAGCGCGGACTCACGCCCGTGTGCGAGCGTTGCAGGTGAGAACCCGCCTCTCGAAACTTCACTGCTCCTCCTTCCTCTAGTCTTTGCGCTGTGGTTGTTGGCCAGGCACTGAAGCTGACCGCGCCGTACTGAGCCAGGCAGGAGTGCTCTGCATGCACTATCGAGGTTGGCCCGCCTTCCTCACCGTCCTCCAACTCTCACTCTTGACTGGTCATGTCGCGGTGAGCCCTCCCCTCTCCCTCTCTTCCTCTTACCCATCCCTCTCTCCCACTCTCTGAGACGTGTCCACGAGCGCGGTTGAGCCTCTGGCTGCCGGGCAGGCATGTTCTGCAAGCAGACAGCAGTAGCCTGCGGCTTGTGCCGGTTTTGCCAGGTGCTTGCTAGATGATGCGCGTTGGGTTGCGCGGCGTGCGTGCAGCTCACGAGGTTGCCCTGCCTCTGTGATGTGTGTCAGGGTGCCACCATATTTGCCCGCGCCCAGGCCGCTGCCAGCAGCGGGCAAGCCAGCGTGCACCCCCTGCTCGTCTCTGAGCATGCCGACGTTGGCTGCCCCGGATTAGGCCAGCCTGCTGGGGGGGGCTACGACACGCTGCTGGACGGGTGAGCCCTCTGTCCCTCCTCTTGTCTTTGTCGCTGCTTGTAAGCCGCTTGTGAGGGCACGTGCACACACACCGAGTAGTGTGATCCTGTCACTCTCACGAACTCACTCTCCCTCTCTCTCTCACCTTCTCTCTCTCTCTCCCTCCCCCGCCCTTGCTCTCTCCGCAGCAGTGGCCGTTCCTTCCCCGACTCTTGCTCCGTGCGCCGCGATGACAGACCCCTTGCCCCCCGCCTCTGCCGCGCCCGCCCCCAATTCCCGCTGCAGCCGTCGCAGGGGCGGCCACCACCAGAAGAAGCGGGCCGACGCGGGCGGCAGGGCCCCGCCCCCGGCCACGGCCGCGGAGATCGCNTGAGTTTACTGATTTGCATTATTGATGCTAGTTTACTTGCATTTGACTAACGAGTATTATTCACTGCTAGTGTGTTGTCCTTTGCCGTTTAACCAGTTAACGAAAAATACCATAAAGATTACTTGGTGATATAAAGATCTTTATTAATTGTTAATCGTCTATTTGGTAAGTCGATTCATTTCACGCGGGAAGAGCAGCAGTCCAGCAGAAGAGGTACACTTTTTAGCCTTACCGCCTGCCACGCACGCGCCCTGCAGAGCACGCACCCTGCAAAGCAGAGCAGGTCACCACCACTCTTCAAGGACCTGCTCTCCCACCCACGCATGTGCGGGCTGGCTGCAGCAGCTCTGCGGGTCTACAGCGTCCCTCCCCAATCACGCCAATGCCTGCATGCCCTCTCTGATTTTCTTTCTATTGTAATGTCAAGCCGTGCAGGGGTGTGCTCTTCCATTTGACAGGAGGCCTCTGTGGCGCTCCTTGCTTCTTGTTGGGAGGTATGCCAATCCCCGCCACCCCGCCCTGCTCTGCCATGCCTCCTTTGACCATTCTCCCCATGAAATGCCTGTTGCATTGTGTCTCCGTGTCACTATGCGTGCGGCAACGGCACAGTCGCAGATCCTTACGGCTGCCTCTTCTCCGATGCGTGACAGGACTCTCGTCATCTTCTTGTGGAGCGAGCTGCTCTCTCCCGGATCATCACTCTTGAGGAGAGCGCGGACTCACGCCCGTGTGCGAGCGTTGCAGGTGAGAACCCGCCTCTCGAAACTTCACTGCTCCTCCTTCCTCTAGTCTTTGCGCTGTGGTTGTTGGCCAGGCACTGAAGCTGACCGCGCCGTACTGAGCCAGGCAGGAGTGCTCTGCATGCACTATCGAGGTTGGCCCGCCTTCCTCACCGTCCTCCAACTCTCACTCTTGACTGGTCATGTCGCGGTGAGCCCTCCCCTCTCCCTCTCTTCCTCTTACCCATCCCTCTCTCCCACTCTCTGAGACGTGTCCACGAGCGCGGTTGAGCCTCTGGCTGCCGGGCAGGCATGTTCTGCAAGCAGACAGCAGTAGCCTGCGGCTTGTGCCGGTTTTGCCAGGTGCTTGCTAGATGATGCGCGTTGGGTTGCGCGGCGTGCGTGCAGCTCACGAGGTTGCCCTGCCTCTGTGATGTGTGTCAGGGTGCCACCATATTTGCCCGCGCCCAGGCCGCTGCCAGCAGCGGGCAAGCCAGCGTGCACCCCCTGCTCGTCTCTGAGCATGCCGACGTTGGCTGCCCCGGATTAGGCCAGCCTGCTGGGGGGGGCTACGACACGCTGCTGGACGGGTGAGCCCTCTGTCCCTCCTCTTGTCTTTGTCGCTGCTTGTAAGCCGCTTGTGAGGGCACGTGCACACACACCGAGTAGTGTGATCCTGTCACTCTCACGAACTCACTCTCCCTCTCTCTCTCACCTTCTCTCTCTCTCTCCCTCCCCCGCCCTTGCTCTCTCCGCAGCAGTGGCCGTTCCTTCCCCGACTCTTGCTCCGTGCGCCGCGATGACAGACCCCTTGCCCCCCGCCTCTGCCGCGCCCGCCCCCAATTCCCGCTGCAGCCGTCGCAGGGGCGGCCACCACCAGAAGAAGCGGGCCGACGCGGGCGGCAGGGCCCCGCCCCCGGCCACGGCCGCGGAGATCGCGGAGCGGCTAGAGCTCGCGGGCCTCCACCGCCACGTGCACAAGTGTAAGAGGCTCCACCACCTGTTCTGCGGGCTCGCGATCTTCTTCGCCGATTCGGTTCCGGTCGGGGCCGACGTCGAGTACCCCGAGCGGCTCCACAAGGACACGTACGCCGAGTTCCTACGTTGGGCGTGCGACCCCGATCGCGGCGCGGGCTACGCCTACAAGACGGTCGGTGAGCTGGACACCTACTTCCGCGCCTGGCTGGGAGAGGGGACGCGGGGGGAAGACCCCCCCGTCAAGGGCGGCAACTGGGGGGACTTTGTGGCGCTGGCCCAGGGGGTGCGCATGTTCTGCTGCAAGAAATTCCCCGGCTCCATCCCCAGGCGGCGCCGCGGGCTCCTCTTGCGGGACATCCAGCTCAAGTTTCTGCCGCTCGATGTGGGCAACCCGCGCAACGTCGTCAACGCGTGCATGCTGCTGATGGGGCACGAGGCGAGCGCGCGCACGCGCAAACTCCTCAAGGCCAAGCTGCGCGACCTGCGCATCTCGCGGCGGGCCGACGTCGAGGCCGTGCTCGTTGTGTGGACGGTGAGCCGCCACGCTGTCAAACCTGCTGACGCTGTCCTGCTTCTCGCTGTCGCTCGCTGTTGCTCGCTCTTGCCCCTCTGGCCAATGACGCCCTGGCACCTGCATCTGCGGCGCGCGTGTGTGCTGCAGATCCTCCCCAACAAGAACACGTGGACCGAGGGCAACAAGCCCGAGGCGTGCTTTGCCCGCTTGAACGGGCTGTGCCTTGACCGCTGGCTCCTCGCCATGCTGGAGGCCCGCGGCGTCTTCGCGACCCCGTGGAAGCCAGGGGACCCCCCGCGCAGGGACATCACCGTCCGGCTCGAGTGCCTGGACGAGGCGGAGCTCGTGCAAACGGCCAACCACGGCTACACCAGCGAGGCGGTGAGTTGCTCGCCCTCACTGATCCTATCACCGGCTTTTTCTGCTTGCTTCTCCAGCGAGCTCCGTACTCAAGCGTCTCGCTTGCCCGCACTTCTATCTTGCCTGCTGTGGAGCGAGTGGGCCCTCACGGAGGAGATTTAGCTCATGGCGGCACACGCCGGCATTGCCATTGACGGCCTCTCCGGCCAGAGCCTGCGGAAGGGCATGCTGCAGCAGGTGCTGCTGTTGTGGGCTTTCTCTGCCCTCTTGCACACTTGGTGCAGCTCGCTCCCTCTCCCCTCCGCTGACGCCGCGTCGTGCGTGCAGGCGCTCATCGAAGCCGTCATGCGCAATGGCCACGCGGACGTCTTCTCCGTCCTCCAGGACGTGGCGCTGAGGGTCGATTGGCGCGACCCCGACTCGACGTCCATGACCAAGCACTACCTCGGCTGGGTGGCCGACCTCATGCGCTCGAGCATGCACGACTACCTCGGCGGTGAGCTCTCTCGCTTCGCCCTCCTCCCCTTCCTCTTGCTCCGGCTAGATTTGCCGCACCCGCCTCCTTCCTTGCCGCTGTTTTTGCGCTCCTCCCCGTCCCCTCGCCCCGCCTCTGAGCGCGTGCTCTCTCTCTCTCCGGCGCGAGCCTGCAGGCCTACAGGGCGGCAACGAGGCCGTGCAGGTCCCCGCCGGGCTCCTGTCGGACCTGCGCGAGGTGGAGCGCGTCAGGGCCCTGGGCCCGCGCCCGCGGCGGCACGACCCCGCGCTCCGCGGCCGCTACGCGCTGACGCTCGCGCACAACGCTGCTGGGCGCTACGTGACGGCCGCGATGGGCGGCGAGGAGGTGCGCGGGGCGAAGGTGTCGCGCAACATGGCGGCGTTGGCCCACCAGCGGCCGGGCGCCGCCGTCACCCAGCTGTCCCACGAGAAGGAGCGCGACGAGGCCGCCCGCAGAAAGCTGCAACGCGAGCG